>PITA01019850.1:0-36463 GCA_004023965.1 Spilogale gracilis
GAATATCCAACTTTTGTAGCAACATGGACTGGACTGGAAGAGATTATGCTGAGTGAAATAAGCCAAGTAGAGAAAGTCAAGTATCACATGGTTTCACTTACTTGCGGTGCATGAGGGGTAACCTGGAGGACAGTGGGAGAAGGAAAGTAAATGGGAAGTAGGGTAATCCAGGGAGAAAAATGAAACAACAGAGACTTTGTACCCAGAAACAAACTTAGGGACTTGGAGGGTGAGGGTAGAGGGATGGGAAAGCCTAATGGTGGGTACTGAGGGCACCTATTGTGTGGAGCACTGGGTGTGGGGAATGGGGAATGAATCTTGGAACACTGGAAAAAAAAATTTAAGTAACAATAAAAAAAATTAAAATAAGAAAAAATTGAAGTCAATTTATGTAACAGTTTTGGTTTTATTTTGTCATTGTTCATTGCTGCTCTTAGAGATAGTTTTTGGTAAACTCAAGTTTTATTTGTTTCCCCCCTCTTGGTATTAGTTTAATTAACAGTTCTATTATGTAACTTTGTTAGTTTTTTGGTTTAAAGTAGAAATGTATATATGAATATTGGCAACATAATACCAAAATAAAATTTGGTCATATAAATACATACATTTTCTAAAATATCAACCATATTAATTATCCCTGATCTTTATTAGACCACTTGTATTGGTACTGGTATTCCTTTATAATTTAAACATGGATTTTGCATATGGTATAACTTCTTTTCTATATCAGTGGTTCGTCTTTTCTCTAATTTTATTTTATCTAATTTTTTTTGTATGCCTTTCTCTCTTCTATTGCTTGGCAGCTTCTATTGTTTTTTATTCACCACACAAAAAACTAGTGCTTTGATTTTACTTATCAAATTATTTTTTTCTGCTTTCTACATGATTAATTTCTGGTTTATTAACTTCTAACTTCCAATTATGTTTATTTTACGTTTTTATGATGACTTCTTGAGGCAAACAATTTATTTTAGTTTTTACTTGTTTGATAATGAAAGCAATTAATGCTATGAATTTGCCTCAGATTACTGCTTCTGTTCCAGTTCTTCAATTTATATGAAACATTCATCATTATTATTGAAATGATCTGAATTTATACTTTTAAATGATCAACTTATTCAATTTTTTTAGGATGAAGAACTCAGTCCTCAAGTCCTGGATTTAATATTTTGCTTTGTTTGTTGGGAGGAGGATATGTTACTTATATTTTTATTTTTGAATTAAAGTATTGCTGCATTTATCCATGTTAAGGTGGCCTATACATAATATGGGCATATGTAGGAAATCAATGAGATAATCAATGAGATAATTATTATCTGAGATAATAACAAATTGTTAGGTCTTTTAATAAAATATACCAAGAACATGAGAAAGAATACTTATTTTGATATTTTCTATTGTGCTTATGTTATCAATTATAATAATAATATATTACCTATCACCTTTTATTATGTCGTGTTTGATGTGTAGATAACTGAGAGGAATATTAAAATCTCCCAATTTTGGAAGAGATGTTGCTCAAAGGATACAAAGTTACAGCTATGTAGGATGGCTGAATCTAGGGATCTAAGTACCTGATGACTGTAGCCGATAATACCATACCGAATATGGAAAATTTGCTCTGATAGTAGATTTCAGGTGCACTTACCACACAAATAAAATAAAATAAAATAAAAACTGTGGGAAGATATGATATGCTAAGTAGCTTGATTATGATAGTCATTTCAATATGTATATAAAATCATCATGTTTCATACCTCAACACACAAAATATTTATTTAAAAAGTAAAAAAATAAAAAGTGTCCAAAAGTTTTAGACTGGTTGTCATGGGGAGAAGAGAATTAATAACAACAAAATCTCCCATTTTTATTGTGTCAATTTCCTATAGTATCACCAGAATTTTTTGCTAAGTAGTGTTATGAAAATAACATATGCACATGGTAACAAAAGAAAATTAAAAGATGCTAGTTAATTTAAAACATGTTAGTTTCCCTTCTGTTAAGGCACTTCCATTAGCAGTTCCTTATATATTCTTCCAGAAGCATTCTGTGCATACTTACTCCCCTCAGTAGAAATAGATAACTTTTTTAATAAAAAGAGGTGTCTCTATAAAATATTTTGCACATTTTTTTCTCATTTAACAACTGTGTATCTCAGAGACCTTTCCATATCAACACATAAATATCTGCTTCATTTTTCAAAATAAAGTCTGAATAGATTTTAATGTTAAAATGTACCATAAGTATTTAAAGCTAATTTATACTTCTGGGCAGATAGGCTGTCTGTAGCTGTTTGTTATTACAAATACATTTTTGCACTTCAAATCCTTATGTGTACATTGGAGTCTACTGAGGGGTCAAACTGCAGGACCAGAATAGTCGCACACATTCACAATTACGTGACATCGACAGATTATACTTCAAGTAATTATTATGATTTTTAACTGACAACCAACAATGGGTAAATTTGTGTCACATTTATACTATCTCTTGATATTACTAAACTTTAAATAGTTGTGACCTAAAACCACAGTTGATTATTATCTATCATGGTTCTATGGGTTGACTCAGCTCAGCTGTGTGGTTATTGCTTGGATTATCTCCTGTGGTAACAGAGGACATCTGGGCAGGAGTCATCTGAAAGTTGGACTGGGTTGGACATCTAGGATGCCTCACACAGAGGCTCATTCAAGGCTGTCCACCACAGTGGACATTCCCATGAGGTTTGGGATTTTCATAATGTGAGGGCTGGGTTCCCAGAGGGAATGTTTCAAAAGCAAGTATCTCAAGAGCCAGGAACCTGCCAGGTGGGTTAAGGACTACACTCTGCACATAACACAGCATCACTTCTGCCATATCCTATTGGTCAAAAATAGTTCATGTACTTTCATTTTCGAATGAAGTCATCTTTTTAACTTTGAGTCAAAATTAATTCTTTGATATTCATATACATATATAAATTCATTCATACATATAATTGGTTCATGTATATAATGAATTCATTCATTCATTTATTCATATATAAATAAAAGTAATCCTTTTCCCTTTTTCCCATTAAGAGAAATAACAATTTTTTTTACTCCTATTTTTTCTTGGATTAATGACACTGTTTTTGAAAGTAATAAATTATATTTGCTTTACTTTAGTTCAGATTTTCTCCTTTGGGCTTGCCTTCACCCATTTTACTTTGCTCTCTGAATTTGAAATTAAATGTTAGTTTAGTTTAGTTAGGTTAGTGCTTTTGCCTAACTTCCCAAATCATTTTTTGGACTGATTGGGGAGACTTACATGATATCAGCAGACCTCTTAATTGAATGTCAAGGAAGGCAGCTCCTATTGGCACAGGGACCTCCAACTTCATAGAGAAGCATTCAATTAGATGGAAAACAGATGCTTATTTTTGTCTTATAAACCTCAATGCAGGTTATGTGGTAATTACTTCGAAGAGCGGGATAACAATTTATGTAATCAGCAGGACCCTATAATTACTAATGCATAATTTCTAAACAGCATTTAGCAAAATGAGGCCCATACATACACTTTGTAATGAAAAAGATGTGTTTGACACCACACTAAATTAAATTAAAAATTTGCATATTTTCTTCCAGGAAATGCACTAGCTTCATCTGCTTTATTTTGCTTCACTAATCCCTGTCTACTTTTAGCTCTGTTATAAGATCATGGAAATGCTGAATCACAATGATGGCTGAATGGGAGTGTAAGAATGAGGAATAGAGAAAGCCCTCCTTCTCTGCTGTCTAGGATTCTACAACAGATTATTTGGAAAGTGACATCTAGGCTACTTGTTTCCACAGAGAGTTAATAGGAAGGTACTACCATCACTTAATTTAGAACCTAAGGGCAAGCAGAGAACCTCCACTTCCCCAGGGGCCAGTAAAATGATATGACTTTTGTCACATGAGCATTTGTCAGTAGGAGTTAGAAAGTACTCACTCAGCTAGTCCCAGTCCTATCTGGAATCCCTTCCCTCTCCTGATCAAATCACAGAGAGTTAATCTGACACAAACCATATACTGCATCAGCCCCAGGGATGTGGGTTGTATCTGTAGTAAGTCATTTGAAATTTACACATACATTGGCATTGCTAGTGGGTTTATAATAGTGGTAGGTAGAAATAGTAATGGTAGTGAATAACAAAAGCAGTAGTTATGCCATCTTCTGAAGATTTAAGCTTTACATATTAAGAAAGTTGAGTACTAGTTATTTACATTATCTTTCGGAAAGGCCATTCATTGATGAATTTGCACACCGTGATAAATCTTACCTGTAATTCCTGATGTCATGTCAAGGAGATTACCCGTCTCTTCCTCAAAGCTCTGGACCTGAAACACCAAAATACATCAATCTCATTAGGAATGTTTTTATAATAAATTCACTCCATTTATTCAATCAACATATAATGAGAGCCTCCTGGCTACTGCTAAGAAGATTAACATAACTCCTGAACTCAAAGAGCTTACACTCAGCTGTAGGCAGGTGGTCTGTACAAGGCACTCAGGATAGAGTAAAGGAGATCCTGGAGAAAAGGCGGAATCACTTCCGGATTGGAGGAACAGAGACCCTGTCTGGAAGATGTAGCATTTGAGTAAAACATAAATAATAATATTATTATTCTAGATTTTTTTTGCTCCTAAAGAGCTTTAAATATATTTGGAGAAAGCAAGTTATTTTCCATATTTAATTTTATCTCTCCAAGGGATTTATTTATGCCTTAGTAAATTTATGGAAAGCAATTCAGAAAATTCACAACTCAGTTGCTATACAGAGCTTAGCTCAAAGAAAATTGGTTTTCCAAACTGATTCCAAATTGAGCAGAATTTATTTTTAAAATTCTTTTCAGAAATTAATAAATACTGCTCCGTTGAGAGTAAAAATATGGATAAAGCAAAATAATAAATATTTCTTTACAAGTAATCATATAGATTACTATAGAAGCTGGATAAGTAAAAAAGTTAAGGATGGTAAGAAAACAGTGACTGTTAGAATTTTGGAGTGTGTGTTTGCAAGTTTCCTTTTTAATAGTTTTTTTCTGAATATAGTTATATAATCAAAATTTTTCACTCAAAACTTAGAAAGAGAACTCTTTCCCACTTGTAAGATTTCTTTGAAAGCACCATTTCTAATGACTTTCCGATAGACCATATTTGGAAGGTATATTAATTTACTTAGTGGTTCTCCTAATGTTGGAATGTTTTCTGAATTTTGGAAATAAAAATAATAATGGCGAGATGAGTATCCTTATACAGAAATCTTTTTCTACATGTCATATTATCTATTTGGACTAATATCTGAATGGTGAAAGCTGAATCAAAGGACATTTTAAACATTGTGGTACATGTGGCCAAAAATGGCCTTTAACTCAGGAATAGAGGACCATAAGGATATAGCTCAATGATGTAAGAACAACTATCTAGTCCTTCTTTTAATTCTTCATCTCTTTTCGTCAAAGAAGTTGTTTCATACTTATAATTAATTACACATACTTCTTAACATTATTTTTATTGGTTTTGTAACTCAAACCAGTGTTCATCATGTAAGTTTTTCAGTACAATAAGAAAATTCTTTTGCTCTGATTATCATCATGGAGAAAAAGCCCATTTAATGCAATGTGAAGTATGTATTCATGTGTAGAGAAATAACCCTCAAACAACAAAATTCCAACAATTTAAAATGAAAACCGGTGGTATATCTTAGATTATTCCACCTGAGCCAAAGTTATTAATACATTTTTAAAAATTAAAAATAAAGAAATGGTTGTTAACTTTGGAAACATTTTCTACCTAATCAGGATGCCAAATGGCACTGTTTAATAAATGGGCAATATTCTCACACAGGAGTTCCAGAGAGCAGGATCCCTGTATGCAAGTGAGAGGGAGATTAAAATCCTTTATTGTGGATATCAAAAAGCATCCCACCTTGACTTTACAATTGTAGATGCTTATCAGTATTAAATTCTCAATATGTTTGGGAATTAAAAATGAAAGGAACAGACTCAGTTTTACTAAGTAAAATGAAACACAAAAATATGTTGATTTGTGCATTAAAAAATCTATGCATAATTTTCTTGGAATCGTAGTTTTGAAAAGTGAGCCAAATATTGCCAAATTCAGCCTTTAGTAGGATGTTAGGGAACGCATCATAGTTTGATCTGGAGGAAAATTTTGGCCAATCGCAATTGAAATTCTGATAGCTAGATATTTAAGGACATCGGCTCATGTTTTAAATGCCATGAGAATCTGCCAATTTCACGCATATTTTTCATTTCTTCTAATTGGATTTTTAAATTTGCCATTAAAAAATGACTATTAAGTCTGGCATTCACTCCTGTTTAAGATGTAACCTACCCAAGCTTCATTTGCTCATCCATTGGTATTGAGTGAAACAAATATTTGTCTCCCAGTCTGTGATCAGAATGTAATATTTTAAATATATTTTTTTAGAAAATCAAAATTCAAGTAGTGAGTTTCTTTTATAATGTTTTGGGGGTTCTCTCTGCCTTAGATACACAGACAGCCTCTTACACACACCAGTCTGGGCAATATTAAAGAAACATCATAAACAAAGTTGCCTATGTAGTTCAACAGAAAATTTTTTCTCTATGGATGCCACCCACTGACTAAATTAATATTATCAAATATTTTCCATATTGATTTACCCATTCATAAGTATTTACTGAATACCTACTATGTGCCCTCAAATACGTGAGTTTGTTTTCTTTTATTTTGGTGTCTGAGTTTCTTCCCACTTCCACATATTCTACTAGATGACTTTTCCTTGAATAATTGCCATTTAAGAATATTTAAAAGTGTACCATGCAAGAATTGACATTCTTTTCTTGGTCCTTTTCATGCTGAATATGATATTATGTCTTTCTGTACTCTCACGTCTAGATGATGTAATGGACGTTACTTTGCTCTAAGTCATTCTAGCCTGGAACATAAGAAACTTTGTAAGGGGGCGGTAGCACCCTGGGGTGAGCCAGCAGGCTGGAGATGGTGATGCTTCTTGTTTGGACCGTAGGTGAAACAGCAGACTGACAAATGGATTGCAGATTTTCTTGATATTCTTTATAGAACTTAAAGTATTAGCTTGGTAATTAAATAACCTTTGCAAGATTGAATAAAAGAAAACAATCTTTCTTTTTTTAATAATAATTTATTTTATTTTTTCAGTGTTCCAAGAGTCATTGTTTATGCCCCACACCTAGTTTTCTTAATGCCACCTCAGTTTATCTTCGAATCAGGGCACGAGACCAAAGGTCTGCTTTTTTCTCCACTTGTAATTTGTATTCACTTGTCTGCTACTGGTTTACATTCAGATTAATATTTCAAGATTCTTTTAAAAAATATTTTAAGGTTCTTGAAATCATTTCGGACATAAGACATGTACACATATAAACATTTATACATAGATTTGGGAGTATTGACATCTATGTATTTTAAGGCAACTACCAATAGGCATATTCACTTACTCCCTCTTCTTCTTTTAGGGCTATGGGTAAGCCTTACTTCCCCCAAGTTCCTTGGTCCTCTCAGTCCCCTGGCTGGTTAAGAACCTTTCTTCTTGCTCCCCAGATATTTCCAAACATGTCTAGAGTGATATAAAATTTACCAGTAGAGATGGACCTCTCCTTGCATGTTACTGATTTCTATACCCATCCTTGTCACTGCACAGAGGTTACCTTGAAGGCAGAATCTGCCCCCCCCCCCCCCCCGGGAGCCCATGAGAGTGCCTTGCCTGCTTGCCTGTGAAGGGCTCAAAGGAAAGATGGGCCTACCTTGGAATTTGCATAAAAAGTCCTGCCCCACTTCTGGATAATTTACACAATAAAGGGGAAAATTTTGTTCTTTTGTTCTTCCCTGTCATTATATTAAAGGATAGAGAAGTATGTGAAAATGTCTTATATACATTTTTTAAAAAGACTGAGGAGTGCTTGGGGAGGTGTCATCTAAATGGGGGTGAAAATCAGCTGGAGTGAGGGAAGGTAAAGATGTAGAAGCACATTTCAAAATATGTTGTTCTTGTTTTGATGAACAAAAGCTCTTTTATTGACCAACATTAGCCCTTCTCCCAGTCAGGAGAGAGTGAAGAGTGTGGGGTTATGAGGTCCTGACCGTGGGTGGATGGGAAATGAATGGTGTGGAGAGAAGAAAACAGGCAGTGTGCAGAGCATAAGTGGGAAAGGGTGTGTAAAAGTATAATTTTTTCCTAGCACATGTTTCACACCCATGTTTTAAGAACAGAACTACAGTGATCAGACAACATAAGATGTAGTAAAAAGGATGGAGGCAAACAACCACTAGATACGTGAACTTCAGTCAACCCACACGACTCATACCAAGGGGTGCTGTGCTGCAATGCAGCCCAGGGAGATCCAGAAGTGGGAGAACTACCCCTACACCTCAGCTTCAAGTGCACTCATACTTTTCTGGAGTTAACTCATGGTGGCATAGAATGAAGCTGACAATGCCAATGGCATGGGCACCAGAGGAAGGTGGGATCAGCCCCAGAAAGGTGTACTTGCCTAGGAATGAGGCTGATGCAGAGAGTTCTTGGTGCACAGAGTAGTGAATATACATGTGTGCAATGGAGGTCAAGTTATGGGACTACTTATAAATTCCAAAGCAAACAAACAAATACAATACTAGTCTTGTAAAATCAAAACCAAACCCAAGACCCTACTTCTTTCTCCAAGGCCCTGCCTGAGAGGCATCATGGGGGAAGTATTTCCAAGACACATCTTGAGGATAAAACCTGGTTGTCGGGGAGCTGACAGAGCAGTGGGGGAGATATCATCGACGGCACACAGGTATAATGTCTGTCATACAAACTCTCCCTACCAAGGCTGTGAGAACCTAGGTGGGCAATTTCACTGAGTGAGAAGTAGCTGAGCTGACCCTCCAAGATGGTGAAAGAAGGAAAGTTAGAGAGTGGGTGGAAGCATGCTAGAATGGCCTTAAATGTCCTAGATAAAAACCAGGAGTTTGGAACAATAAGATATAACATGGAGGGGGTGAAAGATTAAGGGGTCAACTGTAGGAGGTCAAAATGTAGGAGGCAGAAGATGCCTTGGGGAAGGCTGTTCCCTTAGAAGTTGAGTGTGTAGGTATAACACTGACCTCTTCCATTTCAAAGGAGTCTCGTGCTTCACTTGCAAGATGAGGCAAGCTCCTGAGCTTGTTTGTTTGATTGGAGTTTACCTTCTGAGTTCTGTCCTTGACTGACCCCTCAGACATACAGGAAAGAGGAGCTCTCTTAGCCAATGTGGATAAGCGAGGCCATGGTTTGCTCAGAAGAGCTTGGGGAGAATGACAAGGTACCAAGTCATCACAGGCTTGGAGAGACAGGTGCTCTGCTGAAGGAGACAATTGGCTTTGGTCTTGGTTGTTTGTTACAACAGGTAACTCTGCTCCACACTCTCCTGATTTTGCAGAGGTGATGGAAAATTTGCCTCTCATCTTCTGTGGCTCTGACATTTCTGGACTGCAATCCCTCCTAATGCTCCACTTTGAAGCTCTCTTGAAACGTTCACCCATTCTCCTTCCATGTCCTTTGGCTTCACTCATTGAGGTTCTTTGCACATCTTCCCTTCCATCTTCCTCTTCAGCTCTATTCTGCAGGATGTTAACATTATTCAACAAAGATGAGAAGGCATTGGCTACATGATCCAGGATCTCTAGCTGTTGGAAACGACCTGAATAATACAGAAACACAGAATTTTTAGACTGGGTCTTTTCCATGAAACAACATGAATGTAGTCAAAATTGAAAAAGTTGGTGACACGTGATTTTCAAGATCGGAAGGACTACAGGCTTTTGAAAGTCACGTTTTTCTCAGTACTGCTTATTATGGAGGTCATTCCCCAACATAAGGAGATGCCATTGTGTCATGCAGAAAGAAAACACTTTTTTTATTTAGTTAAATACGCATGACTATATGCATTTGTAAATGCCTGTAGTTTTTATGTGTGAATCCATAAAAACTATGGGCTCAGCAGTGGTCAGAGGCCACTTTGGTGGTAAGAACATTGGCCTCCATCCTGTTGTTTGCACCAGCACAACAAGGGTAATGATTTCCCCACATCCTTGAGCCTAACTGTTCTCTTCACCAGAAGGGGACAAACAGTGACCAGTAACTACTGATACTTTAAAAACTGTGACAGACTTTTCACAGAAGATCATGATCTTCTTTTAAGACCAAGAGGAACTCTTGGTTTACAGAAGCATTCTGATTGCATTTCCCCTTAAATTCACCTTTAGTTGAAACTAAATCTTTTTTTTGTGTGTGAGACTAAGGATATGACTGAATCATAATTGTACTTCTACGATTGTCTTAACATCCATCCTATAGCAGAATTGTTATACTTAGACTAAGGTAAAATCTAGCCATTTGACTGGTTAAGTTAATTCAAAGAACACGGTCTTGTGGTATTAGATGAGTGGGAGTTTTTTGTTTTGTTTTGTTTTTATTGTTTTTGTTTATTTTTGCCTTTGGGGAGACTGAGCAATGAACAAAATGATTCTCATCCCTTTAAATTTGAAACTATTTTATTGACTTTGAATGAGACATACTTACCCTTTCTTCCATGGCTTGACGGGGTAGAAATCCTAATCATCACTTCCATCATTTAAAAACTTTGTTTTTAAAACAACCAACTAATTTCATTATTGCTTGCTTTACATTTGACCATCTCCGTTTTCTTGAACCAAAAGCATCCTTGTGAATGTTGAGTGAGAACCATTAGTGTGCATTATTAGCACAGTGTTGATGGTGAAAATAAGAGTGGGGCACAACCTCAGGACTAGGGGCCATCACCTGGATCTTCTGTACTCCATGTATCAATTTCATCTGCAAAATGTTTACTTCACAGTTCAGGTCGAACAGTCCCCAAATAATAAGAAGTATTATTATTGTCTCCAAAGAAAGAATTGATTAAAGAACTCACATCTCCCTCTGGCTTGGAGGAGGAGACAACAAAGAATGACATTAATTTCCTCTAAAATACGAAGAAACATGGCATTGCAACATCTTCAGGGATATATACTCTTTTTTAAAATATTGCATTGCTGAGATTTGAGACCTATTTCACCCACATGAAAATGGAGGAAGCAGAGACTAAAATGAAAAATCTAAGATATTTGTTTGAGAAAAAGATTTTATCTCACTTGACTTTCATGAATTTATTTAAAGAACGTATTTCAGAAACAGAATTTTGGCATTTTCTCCAGTCCAGAATTCTGCTAACTCTATCTTATGGAGGAGATGTTCTTCAGTGTTCCTCCAAGAGGGGTTTTGTATTTAAGTGATTTTGAAAATGCTGCTGTGCATCCTCTCCAGGAGACTGAGAGTGCACTTTGGCTTATTAGGCAAATTCTGAAGTAAATAAACCTGCTTAATGGTCAGGTATCTTTCCCCCAAGTTACTTGAGCATAGTACACACGGTCCAAGAACATCCTGGTAATGTCCTAGGGAAAAGAATTCCATTGACCACCAGTTGGGGAAAAAACAGCAGCATGCATGATAACTAAGAGGGGTAGGCATAGTTAGTCCACAAACGTGGAGAAGTGACAGCTTAACACCTACCACTTGCAGCTCAAGGTGGCATAAGAAATGTTCCTAGCCTCAGACAAGAGGAAATTGAGGTTTTACCTTGCGACAGATGATAAGATTTGTCACATCCTGGTTCCTCTGTCTCTGGGGTATGTGGCTATGGTATACATTAGTGCTGTTTCCTGGTATTGCTTTTTATTTTTTTCTGGACATATGGTGAGATTGCATATTCTCACCCTTTTCCAGTTAAGTGTGGCCATGTGACTGATTTTGGACAGTAAAATCTGACAGTGATATCACTGGGTAAATTCTGAGCAGAAAGAGGGAGGAGTCAAGTATGTTTCTCCATTTCCACCTTTTCTCTGTCATTACAACCAGTGACATTCCAGATGAGGGGGCGAAGTCCACATAGGAGGACAACATGAGCAGACCTCCTTTCCCCAAAACGCTCACGTGAACCTGCAGCAGACACGTAAAGTGATCAAGAGGTACACGTTTCTGTTCTGGGCCCCCGCAAGACAGGGCTGTGTGCTACTGCACACATCTTCCAGAGAGTCCCTCCTCATGCTGCGGTTCTCCTGTCAACCCCATTACTGAGATTCAGAAACCACGCAGCAGCCATTTACCGTACAAGTCAGGGTTCTCGATGTCCATTCGCTGCTTTTGAGCTTCAAGAAAAACCCGGATGTTGATTCCTCTGGCGGCCGAATCACAACCCAGGAATCTCGTCGGGATTTGAGCGCAGATGTCAGGCTCATCTGCACCAAACCCCAGATCCAAGAGAATCTCCACTGGATCTTTTTCCCAAAATTCCAGCCATTCAGGAATGCTGTGGTAAAAATATGAATATCTTTATCTGGTAACAGTTCACTTAAAAAAATCTGATCTTTTTTCTAATCGCCTCAGCCACTGCACCCCTGTCTTCCAGAAACTGAGTGAAAGAGAAATCTGAATAGACATATAGATGGTGCATCTACTAGAACTCATACATACTTAAGGGATAGTCCATCACTCCTACACAAGGACTGCTTGTCTGTACTTTCTGTGCAAGAGTAAAGAGTTTATTTAGCTGACTTTCCCTTTCATAGTAGGTAAATGTTAAATTAGATAGGGCAGGGAGATTGTAGGTCAGAGCCAGAGGTGATACACTGACAACCACAAAGAAATGGTGGTTCATGGCAACAGAAAACAGAAGGAAAAAACCAAAAACCTGTAAATAGTGGAACTCCAAAAAGAATGTTTTTAAAGAGAATCAATCTGGGGGTATCATCAGGTACACAGATCTCTTGACCATAGCCTAAACGCAAACTTCAAGCACTGATACGGTAATGATTTTCTGTCCCTAAATAGAATTAAAATATGTTCTGGGTTTTTTGGTTTTGTTTTGTTTTGTTTTTTTTTTTTTGGATGTGGGTGAAAAATAAGAAGTGGTTTCTTTAAATTGTTTGACTCAGTTTTAGCACTTAAAATAAACTTTGGTTATCTGGAAATTATATTTATGTATACCAGCTACTTCCCAATTACTGACCTTCTCCCTTGTGACCTTGACCTTTTAGAACTCATGAACCAACCGTGTGGGAAGCAGAACTTTTGACAAGGTTTTCCTAGGTTTGCTTGGCTTTTTTGTTGCAAGTTCCTGTTTGCCTCTACTTCCCATGCAACGCTAAGAAGCTTATTTGTGATAGGTGGAATGATTTACTTTCATGACTTCATAGTTTCAAATGGATTAAATACAATTCATTTATCTAGCCATTCACACACGAACAACAGCCACCTGTAGTCTCTGTGGGCAGGCCCACTTACCACACATTACCCAACATCATGTTCACACTTTCTTATGTGACATAGAGATTAGGTGCTTTGCCTCCTGATTCCATCAAGGAAGAAAAATAAGCCAAAAACTCTTAACTGCAAGGCTTAAATGGCTCAGTTTGGATATCCTAATCATTGGAAACAACTGGAGAACAGGGGTACAAATCCCTTGATACTTTAAAATAAAAAAAGTTTCAAGGGAGAAAAAAATTGTTGCAAGGAATCTAAATTGTGTATGAAAGCTTTAATCTGTGATCATATTGACCTCATTGTACAAATTTTTATCCTACCCACTTATTCAAATATTTATTGAACATTTGTCATCATGTTCTAGGCTCTCTGCTAGGCACCCATGGCACAAAAAGGAATGAGACATAGTTCTGCCTTCCAGAGGCTCACAAACTCATGTTCAAGAATGTATTTATTGATTGATTTGTCACTAAACATATTTTTAATATTATCTCTTCACATAAAATATATTCACCTTGTTAAAAATTATTATATTATACATAAAGCTCTTTTTACCCTAAGCCATTACCCTTACCAATCCTGACTCCCTTCCTACTAAATTTATATTTATCCTTCTAGATATTTTTCTGTTACATATATGCTTTCTAGTTGTTGCTAGACATAGTAGCATACTGCATACCACATATTGCTTTTTTCCCCTGAAAAATATGACTTGAAGATCATTCTAAGTATATATAGTTCTCTCTGCCTATTCCTTTTATCACTGTACAGAATTCCATAAAGTGGGCTGGCCAATAGTTTGTTTGGCCATCTCCCCATTGACAGATACTTAGTTCGATGTCACTAATCTTTTACCTTGTTCTTGCAAGTTGGAGTTTTGAAAATCCTTTATTCATCTTTCATCCTTTCACTCAACAAGTTATTTCTCAAGTGCCTGTTTATAATTTCATGAGATCCGAATAATTTCTCTGGATGACAAGTGCCTGGAAACCACATACCTTTGTGGGATACTTGTAGCAGAATAGCAAGAGTTGAAACTAGTCCCTCTGGAAAGGGTGGGAGTTTCTGAAAACGGCTGCAGAGATCTACAATCGGGGAAAATACCAATGATGAAATGTGTTGATTTAGATAGTCCCCTGGAAGATCATTGTGAATCTTTCCCTTCCAGAGCCAACATTTGCATTTCCTCCTCATTTCTAATAATCCCATAATGGCCACACCTTTGAGGAAGAGAGAGCATGCCTTGGAGAAGCTGCTCCTCTTTCCAAGAGCGTTGTGTTACAGAAGGTGTGAGAATTTAAGTGTTAGGTGCCCGCTAGTGCTCATTATAAAGGTGACAGAATGTCTCACTTTTGACAGATGGCAAATCATTGGGGAACCTTTCAGGAACACAGCTCTGCTAGGCACCAACTTTCCGAAGAAGTTAAAATTGTGTGAGGAAAGAGGGACGGTGAGCAGTTGCTGAAGTTACTCTGTATTAATTCCCTGAATGCTGAAGGATTCCATGCTGCACGGTTCACAATCCTTAAATGCTGTCTCTGGGGCTCGGGGGGGGGGGGTGTCATCCATATGCAGCAGTAACCGACTCCTCTACTACCTCAAAAAGGAGTGTCACTCTATCCAAAAAGGCCTGCATTGCAAGTCATTTGAAAGCACTTCCAAACAGAATGAAACCCTGTTGTAATACAGTTTAGTGTTATAGAGTTCGGATATAGCATTGATCCATCCAGCTCTCATCAGTCATAACAGCCATATTGGCATTAATCAAAGAACACCAAGTAGGTATCAAGTTTTCCTAAGAGACCAAGTTATCTTGAATTTGCCTTAGTCCTGGTCCCGCATTTAGTCAGAATAGCTGGTCCTTGCCTCTTTGTTCAGTTGCTTCTCTGTGTTAAGGTGGAGAAAGTGTATGTTTCTGGATAATAAAGACTCTGGTTTTAACAGATGGTTGAGTTTGCTGGGAGCCCTGGAGAAAGGCAGAAGATATCCTTTTATTTGTTGCCTCCCCTCAGTTTGTATTAAGTCTGCCATATTTCTCTTTCATTCTGGGTTTGAGGATCATACCTTACTTTGTAATGTTCGCCAGAGCCACCCAGAAACTGCCCATGTCACAGATCCAGGAGAATCCCTGTATAGTCATGGTTCTAAGCAAGCCATGAGAGCGAGTCACTGACCTTGGCTTTCATTTTCCTCTTCAACAAAATGAGAAAGTTGCCTGAGAGATTTCTGGGGTCACTTAGGGGTTTCTGATTCTGTGGGCAGCAAAAATAGGTAATCTGCTAAAAGGGAAAAACTATGACAAAGTAACACTTTGCTTGTGACTTGGTGGGAGTCAGAGGGAGACAATATTGAATATTTGGTTTTCAATGAGTTGAGATTGTCTTGAAAACACAAGGGTGGCTGAGGCATGGGAGGAGAGTTCCTAACCTCAAAAAGCTCACAGTTTACTTCTCAGAATCATCCAAAGGGTTTGCAAAAACGCAGATTTCTGAACCCTCCCTCCAGATTTCCTGACTCAGAGTGTCCGGGATGCAGCTCAAAAATTCGCAATGCTGTTAAGTTCTGAGGTGATACTTCTGTCACCACTGTTGGGAACTAGCTTGAGACCTACTCTATCCTTATATTAAGATAGTTCTCGCTGCTTTCCACCTATAACATTGGAAGTCTTGTGCACATTTGACCCTTGAACAACATGGGGGCTAGGGGCACTGATCCCTGACACAGTCAAAAATCTATGTAATAACTTTGGACTCCCCTAATACTTAACTACTAATAACCTACTGTTGAGTTAAAACCTTACTGATAAGAGTGAATTAATACATATTTTGTATGCCATATACAATAAATTGTTCTTACAGCAAAGTAAGCTAGAGAAAAGAAATGTTATTAAGAAAATCAAAAGGAAAACATACAATACTGTATTTTACTTATAAAAAATCTGCAGAGCAAAGTAAGTCAGTTGGAGAAGGACAAATTACCATGTGAATTCAGTCATGTGGAATTGAAGATACAAAACAAATAAACAAACCAATAAAAAAAGAGATCAACATAAAGCTCCAGACTCTTAAATACAGAGAACAAACTGATGGTTGCCAAAGGGAAGGTAGGTGCCGGGAAGGGTGAAATAGATTAAAGAGTACGCATATATTGATGAGCACTGGGAAATGTATAGAATTGTTGAATTGTTACATTGTACACCTGAAACCAACACTGTATGGTAATTATACTTGAATTAAAAAAAAAAAAAAGTCTGCATATAGGTGGACCCACACAGTTCAAAGCCATGTTGTTCAAAGTCAACTGTATTATTGCCCAGCGAAGAGCATGGTGATGAATAACATTGACTGTGTGAGAATACAAAAGCAACTCTGTTGAGAACAGGTCCTTCTGAACAGTTGTCTTATAGTCAAATGCCTTTTATGCATACGTTTTAATTAAATTCCTTCCCCACCCCCATGTCAACATTCGTTGATTGAATTTGCTCACTCCTTTATAACATTGAAAGAACCTCTATTTCTCTCAAGGCTCATGAAAACATTCTAGGTGCTGTGGCTAAACCAGTGACAAGATCCCAAGCTCCGTGGCAGTATTAAGAAGGCTCCTCACTTCCATTTCATTTAAAAGATGTGGCTCTCTAATACTGGAGTGGAGACACGTCGGTCCTGCCAACCTACCTCATGTAGTCCTTCACAGTCATGTGCACCATTCCTTGTTCAGGCAGAGAAACTGCAACAAAGAAAAGAGGACATGAGCTTCATTTCCTTTAAGCACATAAAAGATTTTCTGGTCCTCAAATGAACGAGGATGGGATTGATTTCCGTATCTGAGATGGCGTTGGCATGAGGTAAGGCATCTCTGCAGTGAAGAAGGCAGAATGTAATTAATAGCCAAATCATGTAACAACCACTTGAAGAAATGTACTTGTTCAGGCAAGAGGGAAGTCGGTGGCACAGGAAGTAGTCAGCAAAGGTTTTATGGAAAAACCGGTACTTGTCTTGGATTTTTAAGAAGGGGTAAAATTCGATGGATGGAAAAGAGGTGTGGCCAAGCACAAAGTGTGTCTGTAGAGAGTCTGATGAGATCGTAGGACATTTTGGAAGACTCACTCGTGGTCCACAAGGTGGAGGAGCAAGGGTGGGGACAGGCAAAAGAATACAAGGAGGACCCCACATTTGTCAAGCAAATACCGTGCATTTGCATCTCTTAATCCTCACAACAGTCTTAAATTTAGGACCTATCCTGGTTTTTCAAATGAGGAAATGGACTCACAGGAGTCAAGTAAGGAGCCCATGACCACACAGTCAAAAGTAGCAGATCTAGGGATGTGTTGGCACCTTTGTGACTGTTTGTAGCAATAACAGTCACCATTTATTTAGCGTTAACTTCACAGCAGGCAGTGGGCTAAGCAGGTTGCATGTGCCACGCCTTTTAATTTGTACGACAAATCTACCCAATAGGTATTAGCAATTTCCCCTTAACAGAGAGGCAAACTGAGGCTCAGAGAGATTGAATGTATTTCCCATGGCCAGCAGGAGACCACTGCTTATTTTGATCTGTTGCTGTTGTTTCTTTTCAAAACACCACACTGCCAGCAGAATGTCCTGGAGCGTATTTGAAAACCAGAAGGAGGAGTTTATATGCATGTGTCAGGACATGGGTTTTAAGCAAATGGATAAATGTGAGGGAGATGATGCCGACTGTCCATTTTTCTGGTTCGTGGTGCTGAGGACCAACTAGAAGAGCTCAGTGTTGGGAGGCTTTGGAACAAGCCGCGGCAGCCTTCAGGATCTATGTCACGATGAACCAACACTGCGGCAGACGCCTGCAGAGGGAAACGTTCAGAACACGGGCCAGTTTCTCCAAAAGTTCACCAGCCTTCTCATTTCCTCTCATGGTGGCTTTCCTGGGTGTGAATGTGTGACATGTATAAAACTGGAAATGTCGCCACCCAGTACTCCCGTGACAAAGTCTGAGATTTTCACTGCAAGAAATATAAGCAGGTGGGGAGAAATTTTGGAAAAACAAACCTAAATGATTGAAACATATGCAAAAAATAAAAGGTTGAAAATAATCTGGAGCCAGAGATCTTGTCTGGGTAAGAAGCTACGAACAGATCTCTAGGTATCTGTGAAATTGCCTCAGAGTGCCAAATTTTGAGGGTGGTGATAAGAACACATGTAGTTTCCAGCTGTTTTTTCAAAGGCTCAGTGACCCTGCTTACTGGGACAGGAACGCTGGTCTAGAAAGATAAAGACTCAAGGCACGTCACTGAGGTGTAAGCAGAAGGCGAGTTCTTAACTAAGCCCAGAATACACACCTACAATTTTGAAAGGTAGCAGTTGCAATGAATGTCTGCCCTCCAGAACAAATAGAATTCTGTCACACAAGAGTCATAGGGAGAGAAAAATATAAATCCACAATGTGCCCTTCCAAGCACTGGGACCAAGCTGTTGAGAGTCTCACAAAACAGTATGAAAGTATTATTCCTTGCCTTTTAGAGGGTTTGTTGGGTCTCAGTTTAGTTCACTTACTGTTTTTTTCTACTTTGCTAATTTTAAAATAAACTTCCTGGACTTGTCAGGGTTAGATCCTTGTTCCCTTTGCCTGTTTTCAATAATGAACCTGAACCAAGAGGCACCAGCTGGAGGCCCAGTTCTTGCCAGCACTGGAAATTCCTAGAATTTCCTTGAAACTCGAAGATGTGACAGCATTGGCCTAGATCTCTCCAGGAAGCAATGTGTCACAGCCCATGTGTGCTGCACACTGCCATGGTCTCTGTCCTGCTGGCTTGGGTCATTAGTGGCTACCTGCCTGGCTTCTGGGAGCATTTGAGTCCGCTGCCGTGGACCACAACAAGAATTTGACACTTAGGGAATGCCATCATGGGACAGACAAACTGCTGTCACCCTGCTTTTCCTCCATCTCTGTAGGCATCACGGTCCAGGCTGAATGTGGGACACTTACAAGTGTGCCTATATCCATCCCGTAAGACCCTGCCTGCTAGGGTCTCCTTATATCCTTCTTGTGTCCCTAGAGGCTTGGTCTCGATATTTTTCCCCATTTTTGTTTTCCTTCTAAGATACCCTTATGAGGTTTTTAAAACCATATTTTGCTCTTTAAAAGCAATGGTGTATGGAAGAATCAAAATACTACTACTACTACTACTACTACTACTACTACTAATAATAATAATGTCCTCCTATCCCTAAGGCTCATAAGGGTTGCTTTGGAAGAGAATTAAAGCAAGAAAAAAGTTCTCCACTCTACTCAAAACATCCCACTGCATGGGTTAAAATGCTAGTTCTGACTCCTTTTAGGTACTTGAGTCTCTAACCACCCTCCCTACTGTGGGGTGGACTTCTGCCATCTGAGGCAGCAGACACCACTCTTAACCCTGCAAAATGTATGACTGCAGAAGATGTAGTGAGATATGCACAAGGCACTAATTAGCACCTTTATTGGCTTAGAAATCATTTTTTATTTTGGTTTTCCTAAGCGTTTCTGACTGATTCATGGAAGACATTTGGTTCTTTGGAATATCGTCCAATAGACTAATCAAATTACATTTTCACAGGGCTCTAAAATAATAGCGTTCTGCAGCTTTCTGTATATTTAACTCCTGCATGACCAAGACGCAAAGCAGAGGCCATCGGCAGGGTTCATTTGTCCCAGTTTGCTCATGGTAACAACTTATATTCTTAAAAAATAAAAGCTTCTTCATTCTCCCTGACACTCAGGCTCAAAACCTTGAAGCCAGTGGCAATGCTCTGCTCTTCCCTGCTTGCCTGCTCTTCTGCGCTCGCAAAGCTGCTTCTTTCCCGGGTGCAGCCGACTCCTCCTCTCTCTCCCAGTGTGGAGTCCAAGCCTTCGTGACCTCAAGCCTGAGTTCTCCACAGCGACTTCCCAAGGGGTGCACCTTTTTTCCTCTCGCCAGGATAAATAGTGGAATCTGTTATCTCTCTTCTCAGAAACTGTTCATAACTCGCTCTAATGGAGATGGCAAGCGTGTAACACGCCTGGTTCAATTCCCCAGCACTGCACCCATGGCACCCAGCACTAATTATTCCTGACCTTCTGTTGGGGTGAACAAAGATGTGGTCCCCAAATCCCCCTCAACACAGACCCCAGTCACAACTACCTCTCCTTTGACTGGAACATGAGATGATCTTCATATATCAAACGCCATTCCCTCTTTCTGGATTTTAAGGCAGTCATAACCAGACAACACCCTATTTACCAGAAAAATTTCCACCTTTGTTCCCCAGCATGAAACCATTTCTCCAGTCTGACCACCTTCTCTATGCTTTCCTGCATGCCTTTGGTTTTCTTTTCATTCTGTGCCTTTGTTCTAGCTCCTTGAACCAAGTGACATTGCCTTCTTTTGCCTCTTTGTTTTTTCAAAACCACATCACTCTGATTAGCTCAAGTTGCTCATCTTTGAAGAGTTCCCAATCTGATTTACATCAGCTTTATTATGGGCCAGTTTTACTAAGATCTTTTGTTGACTAGCTTTGGGGAAATCGGATGTGTTAGAGATCATTCCCACCGCAGTGGGATTTACAATTTTGTTAGTGAGGTGCTCGTATCCCTAATAATTGGAGGCAGCACGGGCCAAGTGCCATATGGGTAGAGCCCACCATGGATGTGATGGGTGTGCAGAAGAAACTTGAAGCTCTTAGTGCGGGTGTCAGGAAGGGCCTTATAGAGAATAGGAGACATGGGGCACAGCTCAAAAGAAGGCAAAGAGGGGAACAGAACAGGAAAAACTTTAAGACAGGAGGCATTGAATGAAGAAAGATGAAGCATCAGGGTAGCAATGAAAGGGGATAAGATAAGAGGGTCTTTTGAAACATCTGCACAGGCTGTATTCAGATTGCAATGGTCCCGGGAAATCAGAGTGACCTATGCAAGCAAGAGCAGGAGCCTTGCATTTTACAGCTTTGTATTCTTCACCAACACAGTGCTTTCTTTTTTTTTGAGAGTGTGCAGTGGGAGGGATCATCTCAAGCAATCTGCATGCCCAAAGGGACGCCCAATAAAGGGCTTGATCCCAGGACCCTGAGATCATAACCTAAGCTGAAATCAAGATCGGACGCTCAACTGCAAATGAATCACCCAAGTGCCCTTCTACTGGCACAGTTTTTGGCTCGGAATGATTTGTTTGACAAGCATTAAGGGAGCACCTATTCTGTTTAACTGGTTTGTATCGATCTTATCTTATAGGCCACAGATTTTAGAATTTGTTTTTGTATATTCCTAGTTAATAAATTCCTTCTGGAAAGATGTAACTTTATTCTTTAAAGACCTCTTTGGGGATTGGAAAGGAAATATCTGAATAGTAAAAGGACAAATGAATTGACCACCCATCAAGTAATCAGTGGCTCCAAGCTGATGTTTGATACAAACTAATTTTAGTTTTTTTGCTGTAGACATTGGATCTGTCCCCCCCACCCCCACAGTTATGTTGGGCTGTGTTATTAAACAAGTGCACATAATAAAAGTCTCCTCAGTGACACAGGCACTTGTGTAGGTCTCCGTCCGGCAGGGTAACTCCAATGTATTCTCAAAGGGCAATGGTGACAAAGTCCTCCGGGGTGGAAATGGGTTTGTCAAAAACCAGCCTCTCTCCCCAGGCTTTCTTATGCACAGTTTTAATGTATATTTTTAAAACATTTTATTTATTTATTTGACAGAGAGAGACATAGCAAGAGAGGGAACACAAGCAGGGGGAGTGGGAGAGGAAGATAGCAGGGCTTGTTTCCAGGACCCTAGGATCATGACCTGAGCTGAAGGTAGACACTTAATGACTGAGCCACCCAGGCATGCCTCTTATGCATGGTTTTAATATGGAATCTGGGATTAAGAAAAATCAGTAGCCCGAGAAGACAGACCTTCACATCTATGACCACACACCATTTAGCACCCCAGTTGATCCCAAAGAGGTTCTGACTGTCCTATTGTGTTTGTGGTTATAGGAAAGTGAGCACACACCCAGAATCAGACTTGTGTTTGCTTATATTGTTGGGGACCACTGTGAGGAGCTGATCTGCACTGGTGGTGGTGGTTCTCAGAAAGGGAGAAGCCAAAGAGATTGAAGGATGTCCATAAGGGTCCTCCCTGTAAGTCATCCCTGTGCCCTGAGCAGACAGTGCTCTGGAGATGTTTAAGAAGACTGCCAGACCACTCAGCCAAGATAGCCAAAAATGTGTTAGAAGACAGGGCAGACGGTGAGAGACCATCCTCTGTGAAATACTTCAGTGCGTCATGGGAGGCAAGCAGCCAGCCAACCTTCATGTGACTTCCCAGAGAACTTATCTGACACATCTTTTTTTTTTTTTTTTAGCTACAGATATGGTCATTCTACATTTCCAAAGACACTACTTAACTGACATAAAAAAATTAGTTCTACTCTAAAAAATGTAAATTCTCGAGGACTGTCTTATGGCTCTGAAAGTGGGTGTGCCAGAGCCAGACGACCTGGAAGGAGATATAAACGCCAGTGAACTTGGCCATGATGCTCACCTCTGGACTTTTCTCGCAGGGAGATAGATGCAATGCTTGCTTTCCTGCTGGGAGCTCCCATGCGTAACACACAGAGTAAATGATCCTGGGCCTCTGGAGAGGCAACCTGGCTACCGAGCCAGACACATCCAAATTCAAATCTTGACCCCCTTACCTTCTCACTGGCCTACTTTGGGCAAGTTACTTAACCTTTCTGAGTCTAATTTTCCTCCTTCCAAAGTTAGTGACGGTAGTATTTACCTTGGGAGATGGTTTGGGTAAAAGAGATAATATAGGTGAAGTCCCCAGGCTGTGTGCCCTTCGTATGTATTCATTTCTCTCCCCTCCCAGTTCTACTGATGAAGATGAAGTGCCCATGCATAAGGGTTTCATCTAGCATAATGGTACTGAGCATATTGGGAAATGGGCTGGCCAGATTCTAGTTCAATAAAAATGAGATTTTAGGTAGCCATAGAGTAGCATGAAAGCCAGAGTGACCATAATGTTGGCCATCTCTAAACTCAGAAGGAATTCAGGACCCCTAAATCTTTATACCAGTTACCCTCCCTTTCATATGGGACTTAGTCCAAGACCTGGAGGCCCACTAGAGTGCTTTCTCTGGGAGGCACTGAGGCACCTGTAAGATGAGCAGGCCCTTGGATCTCATTGCAACTTCATTGTATGAAGGCCTCAGGTGCAATCAATGAGGGAGACCAGCCTTAGAATAAATTCTACTTGTAGTGGGTTGAATTTAATTTCTGTATCTGAAATCTCATTTTATTTAAAAAATTTTTTAAAGATTTTCTTTATTTATTTGAGAGAGAGAGTGAGAGATCCCAAGTGGGGTGAAGAGCAGAGAGAGAAGCAAACTCCCCACCAAGCAGGGACCCCAACGCAGGGCTCAATCCTGGGACCCCGAGATCATGACCTGAGCCGAAGGATAACACTTAACTGACTGAGCCACCCAGGTGCACCTGAAATCTCATTTTACAATGTGTCTTTTATTTGGAAATAGGGTTTTTGTAGGTATAATTAGTAAAGGTGAAGTCATACTGGATTAGAGTGGGTCCTATGTTCTATCAAAAGAGAAAAGTAGAGCGCCTGGGTGGCTTAGTGGGTTGGGTGACTGCCTTCGGCTCTGGCCATGATCCCGGAGACCTGGGATTGGTCCCGCATCAGGCTCCCTGCTCGGCAGGAGGCCTGCTTCTCCCTCTCTCACTCCCCCTGCTTGTGTTCCCTCTTTGGCTGTGTTTCTCTCTGTCAAATAAATAAAATCTTTAAAAAAAAATTTTTTTTTTTAAAAAAGAGAAAAGCTTTCCCCCTGCAGGGAAAAGCGGCCGTGAGGAGATGGAGGCTGACCAGGGAAGGTTGTCACCACAAGCCAAGAAATGCCTAGAGTTTCTGGGAGTCACCTACAACTAGGATGAGGCAAGCAAATATTCTACCCTAGACCCTTCAGAGAGAGAATGACCTTGTCGCCACACCCTGATTTCAGACCTTCATCCCCCTGAACTGTGAGGGGATACATTCTGTTCGAAGCCACCAAGTCAGTGGGAATTTGGTACAGCAGCCCTAGGAACTAATGCACCACTCTGCGTCATGCTAGGATTGCAAGAGTTGTTCTGGGATTTTCCTTCAGGTCGTGACCCCTCTTCTCTCTCCTTTTCGGTTTCTTTTCATCTCACCACAGTTCTTCTCCTTGTCACCCTCACCACAACCTTCAGATTACCAGTTGCCAGTCCTGTTCTAGCTTCCACATTCTTCCAGTATGACTCTTGGCTTCTCTGAACTCTCCACTTACTGGTCTCGTCGTGGCTATGACCAGCATGCAGAGGGCTGATAGGATGCCGGGCTTTGAGTTCCTCTGCCCTCTTAGAACCTGCTGGGCCCCAAACCACAGTGCTTGATCAACTCTGTGGTCCAGATTCTTCACCTCAAGGCTTAGATGAATACCAGCCTTGCTCTTACACAGGTTACTGATTCTAAGACATGGAGCATAAAGAGCCTTATAAAAGTGAAGGCTCAATTAAACTTGTAAGAGGCTATTCCATTATTATTAAAATGCTCATTAAAGATAAAAAACTTGGCAAATGGGAACTGTGTATTTCTGATGTGCTAGCCCTTCTTTCCTCTAGCTTTGCACCTCCTGTCTGTGCCTTCACACCTCATTGACTTGATTCAGAAGTGGAAGGGCCATGGCTGTCTCATTTCTGGGAAGTGAAGCTTTTAATGATACAGTTACTGAGAACCCCAGAGCCAGTGCCAGGCCTCCCACTATGCCCTGGGCAAGAAGAAACGTCTGAGGGATCTGACATCTCATGCTGGCTGCATTTCTTAAGTCCTCTCTTCTCCTCTCCTCTCTCCTCTCCCTTTCCTTCCTTCCTTCCTTCCTTCCTTCCTTCCTTCCTTCCTTCCTTCCTTCCTTCTCCCTCCCTCCCTCACTCCCTCCCTTTCTTTCTTTTTCAAGATTTTATTTTTAAATAATCTCTACATCCATTGTGGGCCTAGAACTCACAACCAATCTGAAGATCAACTTTCATGCCCTACCAATGGAGCCAGCCAGGCACCTCAAGTTCCTGTCTTCTCTTGATTCTGCACTACTATAAGTAGAGATACTTACATTCAGTTTATTGGCAAATATCTTCAGGGATTTGGGGATCATGGAATTTTATATTTTAAAAAAATAGAGAACCTTGAAGAAGGAAGAAATTGCAGTGATATATCTGATTTTTTTAGTAAAAAAACTCTTAAATTTAGGGTGCCTGGGTGGCTCAGTTGGTTAAGCCACTGCCTTCAGCTCAGGTCATGATCCTGGAGTCCCAGGATCGAGTCCCACATCAGGCTCCCAGCTCTGCGGGGAGTCTGCTTCTCCCTCTGATCTTCTCCCCTCTCATGCTCTCTCTCATTCACTCTCTCAAATAAATATATGGAATCTTAAAACAAAAAACAAAACCAAAAAACTTAAATTTAAACTGGTTTGTAGCCAATGGTCAATCTTAATTTAAGATGTCAGTGGAGGAAGTGAAATAATTAAAACCAGTCAAGTAAGTAACCATTAGACTAATAGTTTTCCTTTCTAATTATTAAACTCTTAATTTATGTCATTTTTAAACATACATTATTTATGGTGTTTCATTAGTTTTAAAACATGCATTTTGTCAGATTTTTAACATCTATGAAATCAGGAAGTATCTTGTAGTCAGTATTGCCTCTCTTTTATAATTGCAAGGGCTTGCTGTTTCATTTTCCTGAGTTATACTTAATATGTCCTTCCTTCCTTCCTTCCTTCCTTCCTTCCTTCCTTCCTTCCTTCCTTCCTTCCTTCCTTCCTTCTTTCCTTCCTTCCTTTCTACCTTCCTCTCTCTCTTTCTTCTATTTTTAAGTAACCTCTACACCCAAGGTGGGGCTTGAACTCATGACCCCGAGATCAAGTGTCACATGCTCCACCAACTGAGCCAGCCAGGGTGGGGGTAGAAGGCCCTATGAATGCATTTTATAACCATATTTCTATGAAATACAGTATTTTATTTAAAGAAGGTGGAAACTGTGAGATCTGCAATTAATTATTTTTCTTTTTATAATATTCTTATCAAATCTCAATGTAATAAGTGTGAGCCATTTTCTGCATCAGAAATACATACTCACACTGTTTGCCATAGAATTCAGTCATCTGTTTTGTTTTGTTTTTTTTTTTTTTGAGAACAAATGTGTCATTAGAAAGGGAGGGTATAATTTTGAGACTGGAGAATAGAAAGAAACTAGATTTAGACATAAAAGTACATACAGTGTGAGGAAAAGTTAAACAATTGCGTTTCCATAATTGCATCCTTGCAAAAGATCTTCATAGAATCCTGTGAGTTTTCTGGTAGAATCTGAGCTAATGATGTGGCAGGAGGGGTGGTGTGCAGCCCCCACCTGCTGCTGTATGACCCCCCCCATCCTTCCTGAGCCTCTGTTTTATATATCAAACAAAGAAATTGAGCTGGATGGTTTTTGAGATCTATTCCGTTTCTAGCAAGCTCTGATAATTCTCATTTTAAGAAGATTTATTCACGTAGACATTTTAATAAATTTACTCAGATCCACAGAGCCTAAATGCTTCTGGTTCTCTTGTCTTACCAGTGTGGTCAATGACTTGCTGAAAGTTTTCATTTACAGACATCCTATAAAGAAACAAAAATATTGCGAGTCAAGCAGTGTGTACAACTCAATTAAACTAAATTGCATTTTAATTAAACATATGAGAGTAAATGCAACACTAGGCTTTATTATGGGAGAACTTTTTAAAGGAATCAACAGCCAGGGACTGGAACAGTATTCTGTTGTGTTAAAAATTGATATATAACTTTTGCAATAATAGAGCAATCCTTCCTAATAATAATAGACAACTTCTTGCTTGGTCTATCCCTTGGTCTAAAGCCCTACCTATCTCACCTTGTCCCGGAAGAGTTACCCACATAGTTTTCACAGATTCTTTCAAGACAGATATGTAAAGGCACAAAGAAACACTTACAACAATCCAGAGTCCAGCCACTGCTGAATACTTGCTTGTTTGGAATTCTCTATAAAAAAGAAACAGACCAGTCAATCAAAGCACACCAGCTAAAATAATGCTACCCCATTATCCACTCAGCACCCATAGCTCTACTTCCTACATAGTTAGTCACATGTTTCCATAAGAATATTGATTTATTTTTCTAAGGCTAAGCTTCCTGCTTTCAATAATCAGTCTTTCCTGAGAATAAAGTATAAACTTGCCAAATGACTGACATCAAAACGAAAGAAAGAAAGAAAGAAAGAAAGAAAGAAAGAAAGAAAGAAAGAAAGAAAGAAAGAAAAGAAAGAAAATAGAAGTGCGAAGAGGAAAAAATAAATGACCAAAGTACAAGAGATGTTAGAACAATTTTTAAATTACCTGGTGTGAACATGAAGAGGAAAAAGCACACCACACTTTTATCTTTCTTGTCAGATCTAGAATGCCATGGACCTTCTCCTTACTGAATCATATTTACCTAAGGCAGCTAGCCAGTGATGTTTATTTGCAAGGAGTCCTCTGCCAGGTTCTGAACCAAATTTGCATTCATTCCAGGGACAAATTGCACTAGAGTCCCAGGATTGCCAGAGGGGCCCTGTGTTAAAAAGACACCAGTCTTTTAAGGTGGATCTTGTCACTGGCTTAATAGGCAAAAAGGAGAGGATAGAAAAGCAGCATTTCCCAGTAAATATTTCTTTCCTTTCTGGTTGGCTACAGGCTACCCTGGGCTGATTTTCTTTGACTTTATCCCACTAAACAGTGAAGACTTACACAAGGTGTCTGGTGAACCAGAAAGGCCAAGTAGGCATGCAAATTGCTTATTTTTTTAAATTTAGGGACTGTAGTGAGGTAGAATGAATTGGGTGGTGGGCAAAGAAGAAATACCATCAGTTATGTCACCTTGGAGGGAAAAACGTTTTCCTACTTATGACTCTTTAAACTATTAAAATTATTACGGATGCTTCATGCAAGACCCAGCAAATAAGATCCTTTCAATAGAATGTTTGATGTTTTGAAGGAAGCCTCATGTGTCTGGCATGGACTCCACACCACTTCTGGGTCCTGGGGGGCTTGGAACAAGGAGACCTTGGAGTAGAAAGGGAGAAGTTGGTCTATTTCCATCAAAAAGGTATGTGTTTTGAAAGTGTGGAGAGAAGTCAGAAGTGCCCATTTCATAGAAGTTTCTGGCATTTTGCCAGGAACACTGGTATATTTAAAACCTAGTGTTTATTCTAGAATCATCTGACCCCAGGCAAGCCCCTGTGACCCTAACCACCCACAGCAGGATGTTTTCAAATGGCCCTGAGGGCCTGTTCTCACCCAGCATAGGGATGGTGACATTCTGGCTTTCTTCCTCAGAGCCAGGAGGCAGCTGCTCATCTAGGGGAGCCCACACGCTCTTGGTGGACCTCAGGATCTCTCTCCTGCTTTTTTCTTGGCCTCCTCGGGAGTTGCCGGATTCATGCGACTTCTCCGCCATTGTGAGAGGGCAATTCAGTAAACTGAAACACGGAGACAAACAAATCAGACCCAAGGAGTCCTCCTGGCTTGACTCAGTGAGAAGGAGAAGCCAGAGTGCTGACAGGCTGCCCCAGTCTTCCGGAGCCTGGCTCACCCATCTGAGCCTTGTGCCCTGTAGCAGTGGGGAAGAGTGGTTCCCTCTCAATGGAGAGGCAGTTGGAGACTGGAAACCAATGTGGCCTCACACATCATCAGGCCACTTCCACCCTCTGGTGGAGCCAATTGGGTGGTCTGTGATGTGGATGGAGAGCAAACCAGCCAGGAAGAAAGATCAAAAGTATTGATTAACATAATCAGCATCCTTCAAATTTATCGAACAGTTACATCCATAAAAATATTTTTAGAGAACCCAAAATGTAAGACATAAGGACTTTGGCATCAGGTCAACCTGGACGAGTCTTACCTTTGCAACTTGTTGGGTGGCCTTGTGTAAATGATATAATATTCCTACATTCTTTTATTTTTTAACTTGGTATAAATTGTACCGAGTATTAATAACTGTTAATCTCAGTGAGTATTTATGATGTGCTAGATTCTAGGTTGAATTCTGTGCATCCATTATCTAATTTAATTGCCAAAAATGGAAGCAATCTAATTGTCACAATTTCATAGTAACTTGAAGAGCAGAGGGGTTGCTTACCTAAGGCAACTCAGTAACCAACACTCAAACCCAGGCACTGGGCTCCAAGCACATTCCCATGATTATTAAGCTAGACCATCTAACCAATAGAATGGTTGGGATAGTTAGAATATTAATAAATATATTATGCATATGGCGCAAGAAATATTGACCACCCCTATTATCTCATTTAGCCTTTGTTAATATCACTGTGAGGTTGCAGGATAAGAGGAGGGGTCAGAAGCTTGTAGCAGATGAGTAAATTGTTGAAATTCCCCCAGATTATCAGGACATTAAGAAAGAGAGTCTCCCTCTTACTCATTAGTGCCTCTCCAGTATTTGGCTGAATTCCCAGCACAAAGTAGATGCTAAATAAATACATATAAAACTAAAGTAGAAAAGCTAGGATTCAAAACCACATTTTCTGACTAAAACCTTTCCATGACATCTATTGAATTTGCATTCATTTATTCTTCAAGTTTAGAGAAATGACTAAATAGTCAAATACCTATTTCAGCAGCATATCTTGCATCCCTAAACCCGCCCATAATCACTGATCACTTGACTTAAACTGTCGTTTCTAATCAGTGTTTAATTAAGGCAAGTCATTCAGATTTATTATAAACATTTGATATTTTCATTTAAGTATAGGTGAGTATTCTTGCTGCAATTGACAGTGAGAGTTTCCTTATTCGCCTTGTACATTAAAATTTTATAATTTAACTGAAGTATAAATATATTGTTACAATAGTAAATTACTGTAAAAATCAATAACAATTGTGATGAGTGTTCATTTTATGATTAAAAAAGCAAATACTGGAAAATAGGGGCTTTCAAAGATGGTGGAAGGCCAGGTGACCACATTTCAGGGAGTTCCCTGAAGTGAGCTCAATTCCAGCAAAAAACCACTACAGGACCACTGTGAGCACCCATGAAATCAGCCTGAAATGTGATATTTCGCGCTTCTGGATCACCACGGGAGACAAAGACCATCAGCAAAAAGGTAGAAACAAGTGAGAGCAACCAGAGGCTTACCCCCAGAGACAGGGATGTGGGGGAGGAAGCCCGTAAAGCTGAACCATTGAAAGCAAATACCCCAGCACAAAAGTGCTTTGTGCTTCAGGAATAACAGCAGATTACGGTCTGATTCGGGGTGAAACAGAACTGGGAACACAGCAGAGCTGGCGGCGCCGGAGTCGGTTTTTTTTCCCCGCAGCAGCGGGGAGACGGAGACCCGCAGGGACAGAGTGCCCTGTGAGGTGCAAAGTCAGTTTTTCCGCCGCAGCAGCGGGGAGACAGAGATCCGCAGGGAGAGGAAGTGCCCTGCGGCTCCAGGGAACTTAGAGGGGCTGGGGTGCGGAGTCTATCGCCTCACTACTTAAGCCAGAGGAGCAGGGTTTCGCGGGGAGCAGGAGTGCCCTGTGCAACACGGGGGATCTCAGCGAGAGCGGCAGGCATGGAGTCTATTTCTCCGCCGCCTTTCTCTCTCTCTCTCTCTTTTTCTCTTTCTTTCTTTTTTTCCCTTGCCTCCTCTGCCTTTCTCTCCCGCTTCTCCCCACCCGTGGGTCGGACGCAGACCCCCCAGGGAAGGCGATTTTGCAGACTTGCGCGGGACCTGAGGAGCCGTGGGTCCCCTGGCACAAACAAGGTCACACAATCCAAAAGAAGTTGTGATTTTGAGGTGCGAGAGTGAAGCAACAAGTGGGGGCATGGACAGAAATCAATCCAGCATCTGCGCCTGCCCGGCTGTGACAGGCTGCCAATCAGGGGGCGAGAAAGAGCCTATCTCTGTGTAGAGGCTCTCTCTGGGAAGGAGGTCTGGGCACAGACATCTTGCTCCGACCTGGCTTCCTCAGCAGCTGAAAAAGGACATAAGAGAACAAAGCTCCGCCACCAGAACTGTAACCTGACAACCTGGTTACCATTGAGACCAGTCTCTAGCAAGGGGGCAGAGAGACGCAGCCCAGGTAGAAGGGACGGAAAACAGCAGGCAGGCCCCGCCCCCAGAAAGCAAGCCAGAAGCTCAGGAGAACAACACTCAAATTGTAAAACCCCAACATCGGGGAAAGGCAATTTATTGAACTCCTGGTACTGACTACAAGTACCAAATGCCCTACACTTTATTGATACAGTTTTCCACCTTATTTGCTTTTTTAACTTTTTTCTATTTTTACTTTTAAAGCTTCCATTTTAAACTTAAAAATACATTCTCACGGTTTTTCTTCATTCAATTTTTAACCCCCTTTTTATCACGTGATACTCAATACAACACCCCATAATATTTTTTAAATTTTTTTACCTTGAAATTTTTTCAAACACATTCTTGTATTTTCTGCTGTTGTTGTTGCCTCTTGTTTCCCTGTTTGTTTTCTCTGTTTTTCCCTTTCTTCTCTCTTCTATCCTTTATTCTCTCTTTTACATATACATGTAGTTACAAGCTTCAAGTTAATTCCACATTCCTATTCAATACTACCCCTATATACAACCAGTTCTAATCTCCCTATATCTTTAGAAAGTGGGCTCCTCCAACAATAATAACAAGACAAATTCAGGAGCTTCTGAAATGCATTCCTTGCCCACAAGGAGTGTCTGCCCTCACCTTCCCACTCTAGTCTGTCAGTGTTTCTGTGTAATTGTCTTTGCTTTTGTATTATATAAATACTGGTCTTGGGGGTCATATAGGTTGGGCTCGCTTTTTGATCTCTTCATTCACCCTTGATAACCCTTTTCTTTACCCTGTAACAGTTTTGTACCATATAAATCATACCACCGGGCCCCACCCTGGCAGGGGTTTCTTTTCTTGCTTCCTCTCTTCCGTTTTCTTTTTTCTTTCTCCTCCCTTTTCGGTGGGGAATTCCGGTTGCTCCAAAACCTTACAGCAACCAATCCACCTAGAGAGTGGCTGATATATTTAGCTATACACCCCCTCAACCACTCCTCGCCACAATGACTCGGAGGAGGAACATCCAACAGAAGAAGAACCCTGAGACTACTACCCTGGTCACAGAATTATTGGAAATGAACATAAACAATATGACAGAAATGGAATTCAGGGCAGCACTTGCCCAAGCAATGGCTAATTTAGAAAAGAACCTTAGTCTCAAAGTGGAAGCCATAGCAACAGAAGTGAAAGCTGAGGTTAGAAAGGCTATAGATGAGATGCAATCTAATTTAAATATTCTAACAGCCAGAGTAAGTGAAGCTGAAGATCGTATCAGTGATTTAGAAGACAGATGGATTAAGAAGGAGGAGCAAGAGAAGTCTTGGAGCAAACAGATAAAATCCCATGAAAACAGAATAAGGGAAATAAATGATGCCATGAAACACTCCAATATCAGAATTACTGGAATACCCGAAGGAATTGAGAGAGAGAGAAGCCTAGAAGATATTGTTGAACAAATCATGGATGAAAATTTCCCAAATCTGGGGAATGAAACAAATGTTCATGTCCTAGAAGCAGAGAGGACACCCCCCAAGATCAATGAGGCCAGGAAAACCTCCAGGCACATAATAGTAAAATTCTCGAATCATAAAACCAAAGAATATGTCTTAAGGGAAGCTAGGAGAAAGCGATCCCTTACCTAGAGAGGGAGGACCATCAGAATAACGTCAGACCTTTCCACAGAAACCTGGCAAGCCAGAAAGGGCTGGCAAGACATATTCAGGAAGTTACATAACAAAAATATGCAACCAAGGATAATGTATCCAACAAGGTTAACTTTCAAAATGGAAGGAGAAATAAAGAGCTTCCAAGACCACCAAGCTCTAAAAGATTATGCAACCACCAAGCCAGCACTACAAGAAATGCTAAGAGGGGTCCTATAGAGGAGAAATGAACCCAAGAGCGACACAAAACAGAAATTTACAGAGGTAATCTATAGAAACATGAACTCCATAGGCAACATGATGTCAATACAAACGTTTATCTATCAATAATCACCCTCAATGTGAACGGCCTAAATGCTCCAATAAAAAGACACAAGGTTGCAGACTGGATAAAACGACAGGACCCATCCATATGCTGTATACAAAAGACTTATCTTGAATCTAAAGACACTTCCAGATTGAAAGTGAGGGGATGGAAGACCATCTTTCATGCCAACGGACCCCAAAAGAAAGCCAGGGTAGCGATTCTCATATCAGACAAATTGGATTTTAGTCTAAAGGCTGTAGTCAGAGACACAGAAGGACACTACATTATTCTTAAAGGGTCTATACATCAAGAAGACCTAACAAATGTAAATATTTATGCCCCTAACATGGGAGCAGCCAACTACATAAGCCAACTGTTAAACAAAATAAAGAATAATATTGATGCAAATACATTAATCATAGGAGATCTTAACACACCACTCTCAGCAATGGACAGATCATCTAAACAGAAAATCAACAAAGAATCAAGATCCTTGAATGACACATTGGACCAGATGGATCTCATAGATATATTCAGATCATTCCACACTAAAACAGCAGAATATTCATTCTTCTCAAGCGCACATGAAACTTTCTCCAGAATAGACCACATACTAGGTCACATATCAGGGCTCATCCGATACCAGAGGATTGAGATTATTCCCTGCATATTCTCTGACCACAATGCTGTGAAACTGGAACTCAACCACCATAAAAAGTTCAGGAGAAAATCAAACACTTGGAAGCTAAAGATGATCCTGCTCAAGAATATGCGGATTAACCAAGAAATCAAAGAAGAACTGAAACACTTCATGGAAACCAATGAGAATGAAGATACTTTGATCCAAAACCTATGGGATAGAGCAAAGGCAGTCCTAAGGGGGAAATTCATAGCCATCCAAGCCTCACTCAAAAAAATTGAAAAATCCCGAATACATCAACTCTCATTACACCTTAAAGAACTGGAAAATCAACAAAAAATCAAGCCAACCCCCCACACAAGGCTAATAATAAGGATTAGGGCAGAGATGAATGAATCAGAAACCAGAGATACAGTAGAACGCATCAACGAAACTAGAAGCTGGTTCTTTGAAAGAATCAATAAGATCGATAAACCATTGGCCAAACTAATTCAAAATAAAAGGGAGAAGACCCAAATTAACAAAATCATGAATGAAAGCAGAGAGATCACGACTAACACCAAGGAAATAGAAACAATCATCAAAAATTACTATCAACAATTATATGCCAATATGTTTAACAACCTAGAAGAGATGGATACATTCCTAGGAACCTATAAACTTCCAAGACTGAAACAGGAAGACATTGACAATCTGAATAGACCTATATCTAGTAATGAGATTGAAGCAGTGATCAAAAACCTCCCCAAAAACAAGAGTCCAGGACCAGACAGATTCCCTGGGGAATTCTACCAAACATTCAAAGAAGAAATAACACCTATTCTCCTGAAGCTCTTTCAAAAAATAGAAACGGAAGGAAAACTTCCAGACTCTTTCTATGAAGCCAGCATCACTCTAATCTCCAAACCAGACAAAGACCCCATCAAAAAGGAGAACTTCAGACCAATATCGCTGATGAAAACAGTTGCCAAGACCCTCAACAAGATCCTTGCTAACAGGATACAACAATACATTAAAAAGATTATCCACCATGACCAGGTGGGTTTTATCCCAGGGATGCAAGGGTGGTTCAACACTCGCAAAACAATCAACGTGATAGAACAAATCAGTAGAGAGAGAGAATAACCACATGGTACTCTCAATTGATAGAGAAAAGGCATTTGACAAAATACAACATCCATTCCTGATCAAAACTGTTCAAAATATAGGGATAGAGGGAACATTCCTCAACCTCATAAAATCTATCTACGAAAAACCCACAGTGAATATCATCCTCAACGGGTAAAAATGGACAGCTTTTCCTCTGAGATCAGGAACAAGGCAAGGATGCCCACTCTCACCACTAATGTTCAACAAAGTGTTAGAATTCCTAGCAATAGCAATCAGGCAACAGAAAGAAATAAAAGGTATCCAGCTTGGCAAAGAGGAAGTCAAACTCTCTCTCTTTGCAGATGACATGATACTATATGTGGAAAACCCGAAAGACTCTACCCCCAAACTACTAGATCTCATACAACAATTTGGTAATGTGGCAGGATACAAAATCAATGCACAGAAATCAGTTGCATTCTTATACACTAACAATGAAAAAATAGAAAGGGAAATCAGAGAATCGATTCCGTTTACTATAGCACCAAAAACTATAAGATACTTAGGAATAAACCTAACCAAAGTAGTCAAGGATCTGTACCAGAAGAACTCCAGAACACTCATGAAAGAAATTGAAGAAGACACAAAAAGATGGAAGAGCATTCCATGCTCATGGATGGGAAGAATAGACATTGTCAAAATGTCTATACTGCCCAGAGCAATCTATACTTTCAATGCCATTCTGATCAAAATTCTACCAACATTCTTCAAAACGTTAGAACAAAGAATCCTAAAATTTATATGGAACCAAAAAAGACCCTGAATCGCTAAGGAATTGCTGAAGAAGAAAAGCAAAGCTGGGGGCATCTCATTACCTGACTTCAGGCTTTATTACAAAGCTGTGATTACCAAGACAGCGTGGTATTGGCACAAAAACAGAGAAATACACCAATGGAACAGAGTGGAGAGTCCACATATGGACCCACAAATCTATAGGCAAATCATCTTTGACAAAGCAGGAAAAAATATCCAGTGGAAAAAAGATAGTCTCTTCAATAAATGGTGCTGGGAAAATTGGACAGATAGATATAGAGGAATGAAACTAGACCATTCTCTTACACCACACACAAAGGCAAACTGGAAATGGATGAAAGACCTCAACGTGAGGCAGGAATCCATCAAAATCCTGGAAGAGAACATAGGCAGTAACCTCTTTGACATCGGCCACAGCAACTTCTTTCAAGACACGTCTCCAAAGGCAAAGGAGACAAAAGCGAAAATGAACTTCTGGGA
>PITA01019851.1:0-36446 GCA_004023965.1 Spilogale gracilis
GAGAGTGAATGCATTCCTCAACTGTGCTAGTGGCAGCCTGAATGGAAAGAGGTATTGAGGGGTGGGAGGGGAAGGGTGAGAGGAATAAAAAATGGGGGGGATCCTTGTCTCACCTACTGTCTTGATGATGACAGTTTTGTAATATAGCTTGAAATCTGGGGTTTTGATGCCTCCAGTTTTGTTTCTTTTGCAGGACTGCTTGAGCTATTTGGGAGATCAATGGAACAAAATAGAGAACCCAGAAATGACCCACAACTGTATGGTCAACTAATATTCAACCAAGTAGGAAAAAATATCCAATGGAAAAAAGACAGTCTCTTCAACAAATGGTGTTGGGGAAAATGGAAAGCAATGTGCAAAAGAATGAAACTGGACCACTTTCTTACACCGTACACAATAATAAACTCAAAGTGGATGAAAGGCCTAAGTGTGAGACAGGAAGCCATCAAAATCTAGAGAACATAGGCAGCAAACGTCTTTGACCTTGGCCAAAGCAACTTCTTATTAGACACATCACCAGAGGCAAGGGAAACAAAAGTGAAAAAATGAACTACTGGGACTGCATCAAGATAAAAAGCTTCTGCACACAGGGTGCCTGGGTGGCTCAGTCATTAAGAGCCTGCCCTTGGCTCAGGTCATGATCCCAGGGTCCTGGGATCAAGCCCCGCTGCGGGCTCCCTGCTCAGTGGGGAGTCTGCTTCTCCTTCTCCCACTCCCCCTGCTTGTGTTTCATCTCTTGCTGCCTCTCTCTGTCAAATAAATAAAACCTTAAAAAAAAAAAAGCTTCTACACAGCAAAGGAAACATTCAACAAAACTAAAAGGCAGCCTACAGAATGGGAGAAGATATCTGCAAATGACATACCTGGTAAAGGCTCAGTATCCCAAATCTGTAAAGAACTTATTAAACTCAGTGCACAAAAAATCCCCCAAATAATCCAGTTAAGAAATAGGTAGAAGACATAAATATGTCATGGGCATTAAGGAGAGCACTTGTGATAAAGACTGGGTGTTTCATATAAGTGATGAATCATTGAATCTACTCCTAAAACCAATATTGCACCGTATGTTAACTAAAATTTAAATAAAAATTTGAAAATAGGATAAAATAAAGCAATAGAGTGTTTTTGTTTTTTTTTTAAAGCGGGGGAGGGGGGGTGCTCCTACCATGATGTAAATGCTAGTCTAGGGAACCGAAAATTTTATGTAGATAATAAAGCCAATGAAAAAAACAGCCTACTCAGAATACTTAGCATCACATTGGGAAATTTAACAGCACAATATTAATAACAAAAGTCAACCACTATTGGGGAATGTTGCAAAAGAACACCAACCACCATGCACCTTAACTAGTCCTTGGAAACATTCACACAGGAAAATTCCTATCAACAGGATTATGTGACCTGATCTTACTACATCTTCACAACTGGGTGCATTACACTTTTATTTCCAGCCCCTCTCAGCAAGAATGCTGAATTTTTGGAGCGCCTGGGTGGCTCAGACGGTTAAGCCTCTGCCTTTGGCTCGGATCACGATCTCAGGGTCCTGGGATGGAGCCCCGTGTTGGGCTCTCCGCTTGGCGGGGAGCCTGCTTCCTCCTGTCTCTCTGCCTGCCTCTCTGCCTACTTGTGATCTCTCCGTCAAATAAATAAATAAAATCTTAAAAAAGAATGCTGAATTTTCAATACACTGTTTATTAAAAGAACTGTCTCGTTTTCCCTTTGGCCCCCTGAGTACAGTTATGCAAATGTAGACTAATGGGTGGAGGTCTGTAATCAACAATTTTGCCTTACCTTGCCATTCACTTCCCTTTAATTGAGAGGAAATGAATGTAACATAAAATCAACCATTTTAAAGTGAACAATTAAGTGGCATTTAGTGTATCACGAGGCTGCATAAGCACCACTTCTGTTTATTCCCCAAACTCATTCATTTTTAAAAAGGACAAATAATACCATTCTTAGTGTATTTGATAACTTTACCAACATGAGGCTAGCATACATAACTATTAAAAAACATTGGGCCACACTAAACCTTTAACCAACCATATATTACACACATACACACATTGTTTCCATCATAATTACTTTATGTTGTGGTCGGAATTTTTTTCTAAAAATAGGCTCCCTGGAGTTTCACAATATTTTAAATTCAGAAAATGAATTACCATTATTCTATTAATATATTTGACACAGATCTTATAAGAGGATATCTCATACTCCTCCTATCTAGTTACCAAAAAATTCTTGAGCGTCTTAAAAAAAAAAAAAAAGGCTAAAAGAGACTTCAATGTGCCATACCTTATTGGGATAGCTGGCCGCTTCCTTCCCAAATCAGCTTCAAAGAGGAAGCCTTCCACAGCAATAAATAAAAACTGTGCAAATGTCACAATGTTCCCGCATCCTGGATGCTTCCTGTGTAGTAAGACAAAAAGCTGAGATACAGGGCACCAAGACTTCTTATATTGATATTTCAAAATAACAGGGACCAATTTCTATTACCCACTGTCTTTTATCTCAGATTTCACATCCCACCAATCATACGTCTATCAATAGAGCTCACTGAGAAGAAATGTCAAGCTTGCTTATTTTACTCTTCCCTAGCTGTAGCAGGCCATGAATAAGAATTCTGATAACACTCATTCTCAGAACTACGATACAACTTTTCTAGTAAACTGTGGCAGGCTGGTCGTATGTGCTTGGGATACTCACTTCATGCAAAGGGCTTTAGTCAGAATCCTAGTCACCTGAGCAGCAAAGCCCAAGCATAAAAATATGCCGAGGTCTCCTGGAATACTTACATAGCCTCCTGACCAGGAACCACCAAGACTACTGGCAATGGAAGACAGGAGCCCATTGTTGGTGACTGGGACATCACCCTAGAGAAGGGCCCCCTAGGGGCAACAACTGGTTCTTGGGGTGGGGAGATTCATTCTGTTTTTCGAGGTATCAAGCACAGGCATTCATACAGCACATAAACCAGTATATAATGGAGGGGTGATTAAGAAAAAATATCTGCAGACAAAGGGTCTTTGGCAGGGGCAAGCAGGGGTAAGGAGCAACACAATAAGGAGAAAAGGCTGAAGAACATTATGATCATCTACTGTCCCCACAGCCCTGAACACAAGCATATCAGGTACTCCACAAACAGTGGAATTGAACTAAACCTCTTCAGTGATTCACATAAGGGTTGTGGAATCTTCCAGTGACTGTTAGGAACACATTTATGAGGCAGAAATAGTCCTTCTGACCTCCTTCTTGAAACATGGTGAAAACTGGTTACTTAAAAATATTCGTGGTCTGGAGTTTGTCCTCCATCAGGTTCTGCTCAGTCACTGGAAGAAGTACAAAGTGACCAGCTGTCTTTGTTTCCCTGAAGCTTCTAGACTTCTCAGCCTTCATAGTCTGTTTTCTCATCTTCATCAAGGGCATTTATTTACCAGAGGCTAGTGATTAGAGGGATTATTACTGTATTATAAACGTACTACTACATTTAATATAATGCTATTTATTAAAAACAACCCCGTTCTCTACTGGTGGTCTTATTATTAAATAGCAACATCAAGTATACAAGTTCTTAAATATACTGATTAGGCATAGATAACTCTAAACATAAGCCACTCTTGTGCAGAGCTATGCTTACCACTTGCAACACAACTGCTACTACTCCTTAGGCTCTACTGCGTACAAAGGTGTTCTTAAAAACTACTGCTGCTTTGTCTTCAACAATTTCTTTAAGCATCTATGTTCAAGGGATACAGGGATAAACACTGCAAGAAGCCATGAACAATCACGTAAAACACTGACCTCATTCAAAGAGCTAATCAAAGCCATTAGCCTAATTATGAGTGACAGGAGAAAGTACTTTAGGTCTAGCTAGCTCCTGGCATGGAGCTTTCCAACTCTGGCTAGGCCACTCTTTAGAAACCCACATGCCTGAGGAGCGCCCGCTCCCCCCACTCCCCGACCCATTCAGCTCAGTAGGGCCCAAACTCTCTGCTTGATTCTAAGGTGCAGCCAGACCTGAGAACCCCTAGTGTAGGTCTGGGGAAAGTGCTAGAAGATGTGTGTGGGAGTGTGCACACGCAATAAGTTGTGCAGGTGATTCCTGCAGGCTCTCACAGGGTTGAGAACCACCCAAGGTGGTTAAAATTACACAATGACAGGCAGGATCCAGTTCTCTACAGTGGACGTTAATGACCCTATCTAAGTCTTGTTTCCTTATCTTTAAAATGCAGAATAGTATTAGTGCCTATCTCACTGGTTTATTGTAGAGTAAATAAGCCTGTCCCCGAAAAGCACTTAACAGTGTGCCACAGAGGGGAAAAAGACAAAGACTAGAACACTGGGACCTTGTACACTGGAAGGTCTTCCATTAAAGTATCGTAACTCTTTTAAAGACATTTGTCTTGACCAATTTTTCTCACCTATGAAAGTGCAAGTGATAAATTTTTAACTTTGTAGTGAGGATTTCAGGAGAAAACATAAAGTGCCAGTACAAAACTTAGCCCATATGGGGTTCATCAAGCCTCCCTGCATCCCACCCATTTTTTTCTTTACCAAAAGATTAGGCCAATTCAATTAAAGGACAACTGAGAAGAACCGACCTGGTGTAAAGTTAGGTGCTGAGGAGCTCCCCACATGAAGGAGGCCTGAGCCCTTAAGGAGATGATAATGTGATGAGTGAGGCAAACAGGGGAATATGAAAGAGTAAGAATCCACTGCGACACGGGGAAGGTCAGAGGACCAACGGTGCCCAGTTCATGTTCATGCCCCGTTCTCTGGCCACAGTATCTGACTTTCACTCAAGCAGCTGAATCAGTGTGAGGGTGCCTCACTTTAAGTAAAGAGGACCTAAAATATTGTATGAAAGATAAAAAAGTCATTTATTTCTAAAAATGATTCATTTTAAAAGTGTATTTCTCATAGGATTTTTTAAAAAGCATAGCAGTTTTTAATTTTACCTTTATTTCACAAAGGTAAAGTTATTATTATGCCCATTTCATTGCTGAAGACACGGAGGGCCACATGGCACTGACTCAGGGAGCCACAGGGCAAATAAGGGAGGTCTGCAGATTCCCTTAAATTACTGTTCACAATTCACTGGTTTTTACTATATTTATAGTTGTGTAGCTTCTCATACCTGTTAGGGTCACTCTCCATTGTCCCCTTCCCCATCCCTTGACAGCCCTATTCTACTTTGTCTCTATTTCCAAAGGATTTTTAAATGCCCCTAATGTAGTCACATAATTAAGTTTTTTTACAAAATCAATGTAGCTTTTTGGGGAACACACTGTGTATGGCTACCAATAGAATGATTTAACTTGGATAATTCAAATTTTAAAATTTTTAAATTTCAGTGTAAAAACTGGGATTCTTTTCCCTAAATCACTTGTTTCTTGAATTTTACTCCTTCGAAATTATAATCACCAACTGTAGTTTCTCTTACTTTGAATTCTCTTTAGCAAGCATTCAAATCTTTGCTTCAAAGACATGCAACTTTGAAGAGAAAGAGGTTTATGCCTTTTGTATTTCTTCTTCCAGATTCAGGAAACTTCGAGTCAACATGATGCACTTGATTGTAAAAAAAAAAAAAAAAATAGGAAAAAGAAAGTGTTTTAGATTGTCTTCCTGACATAGGACACTCACTACCTCAGTGAGCTAGTTAGCTGATGTGTGCACATCTTGTTTCCAAGCTCTTTCGGGAGGGAGATCAAGGCATCCACTCATGACTTCACATCTGTTCTGTACACTGCGTGGTACTTTTTATTTTATTACAGGTCCCACTTATAGACATAAAAATCAAAAAGAAGAAACCTAGATTTGTTTTCCAATTTGGGGAAAATGGAGAAAAATGTTTCCTTCTCCCTACAAGTCACTCTAGCACTTCCATTTCTACTTAGTGTTCTGCTTGGCACAGTATTAAGGTACATAATGGTTCCAAGGAAGCCATATAAGAGCAAGTTCAAGCTCTATAAAAATTTATGAGCTTTCCACTGTGATATCCCAAGATAAAGTCAAAACTTATGAGAAGGCCAAATCTACAAAGGACCTTAAAGACCATCTGGTCCAACCTGCTCTTATTTTATTGATCTTTAAGAGAGTAGTTGTGAGCTGCCCAAGCAAATCAGGAAAAAGCTGCGATTCAGTCCGGTGTTCACCACCTACTAAATTAATAAATGTACCCCTCACCACTTTATGAAAACCTATTGCTGTACGCAAAAAGTCAGATTTACAAAAAAGATAAACGAGGAGGATTTATGTATAAATTCTTTGAAGCGTTCTAAATAGAAGCTCCTAAAATTCACAAAAACATTCCATAAAGTTAGATTTATCTACAACTTTTCAGGGGTAGCTTATAATACAAGGTTTACCCGCAATGAAACCGAAGTTGTTAGAGACAAGAGGAAGTCAGTGTGGGGCGCCTGGGTCCTGGGATCAAGTGCTGCATCAGCTCAGGAGGGAGCCCCTCCCCTGCTTCTCCCTCTCCAGTACCCCCTCCCTCACTTGTGTTCCCTCACTCGCTGTCTCTGTCAAGTAAATAAGTAATCTTTAAAAAAAAAAAAAAAAAAAGGGAAGTCAGTGTGTTAGGCGCTTTGCACGTGCATTTCACTGAATGCTTCAAAACCCTGTGAGGCTGGTACAGCCACCTCCGGCCCTTCAAAGAACAGACTCAGGAGATCAAGTAATTTAGCCCAGGGCTCATACTTAGTAATGAGGGCCTTCAGGTGCTAGCATATTATGATGTCATACAGCCTTTGGTGGGATTTAATTTAATGGCATATTCAACACAAGTCTTTATTATATTTATATATATACTTAGAGTATATTATTCTCTGACCTTCATTTCCATGGCTGGCCTGATTTTCTCACTTCTTTAATATTTTTAAATCAATTTCCCAAATGACCTTCCTTTGAAGTACACCAGACTGACAACTGAGGACGTTTTGTATTTTTTTAATTTTTAAACCTCTCTCCAACTACACCCAAAATAAGTGACAGATCTTTATCAACACTTTCTGCATAAGATTTCAAGCTCTGTAATAGCAAAAAAACAAACAAAAAAAACCCCCCAAAAAACCATGTCTTAAGTAAACTGATTGCTTCAGAAGGACTAATCAGTGGTATCATGAAAACAAAATACATTTGTATTAGGCTCCAGGTGAGGCACTGACCAAAATTCTGTGGGCTGCTTAAGTTAAAAAATAACAGGGAGGTTGCAAAAGGTACTGGACTAGGGTATAGATATCTTGGATTCTAGTTCCGGCTCTGCCGCCTACAAGCAGTAAAAGACCATCAAACTTCTAGAGACCTGTTTCACTTTCAGTAAAAGAGATTATAACTCTTTAGTACCCAAGACTGTTCTGATGGTCAGTGGAGATGTGTAGATTCAGACGTATGGCCCTAGAGACCACCACACAGTTTATTCTTCAGCCAGAAAAGGGAGGCCAAGACGCGCTAAATGAAAAGGAGGACCAACCAAGACTTGAGATTTTTAGTCCCGAGCCTTTTCTAGTCTACCTGTTGTCTCTTCTGTAACAACAGCTCCTATCCACCGATCTTTGCACATTGCTCAACATTACTGGAGAGCCACCTCAATAAAGCTAGCCTAGTCTCCCTTTGGGAAAGTGTCATAATCATTCTTAATTTATAAAGTTAAGCCTCGAAATGCATGCTTCTCAATCTAAAGACTGTAATAGCTTAAAAGCTGGAATTCCTCTCTCTGGTCAAGTGCACCGGCCTTCTGAATAAGACTCCAATGGACTACATCACCGGGAGGTATGTTTGGGTCACAAGAACTCACAACCATCTCTGAGGGCAAGGAAACAAATGCTTTGGGGGCCACCTTAATGAAACTTTCTTGGCTGCGAATACAAACCAGACTGCGTGAGAAGCCAAAGATCTTTGCTCCAGTCAAACGTGTGGCATTAACAGGATCGGGAAAGAGCTGGAGGAGCCCTGGGTTCTGCCACGAGCTCCCTGCCGACCTTGGACCCGTCACGAGAAAAACTGCAGGCTGCAATCTCCCCGTGTGTGGAAGGCGGGTGAGGACAGCAGCACCCCTCGCGCTCCCCTCCGAGGGATGCAAACTGGTGGGCGGGAAAGTGGTCAGCGCACGGGACCACGGAGCAAACGCCTCCGCCGCGTCCCGGGCCGTCCCACCCCGGCCCCAGGAAGGTCACTCACCGGGCCAGGAGCTCTAGGAAGATCACGTTACTGCAGCAGCCTGCGAACACCAGGCCCACCGCGAAGGCCGGGCGCATGACCGGAGCCGGGAAAGGAGAGCGAGCGCGGAGAACCGCCCGCTTATACCTCCACCCCAGGAAGGCCGGCTGCTACGTCCGCCGCGCCTCAGAACATCCCCACAGCGCCGCAGCGCTGCTCTCCTTCGGCGGCGCCGCCGGCTCCCCTACCCCCGCGGCTGCTACCAACGCGGCCGGACGGGGATCTGTAGTTCGCAGTCAGCTTGGGCCCCATTCATCCGAGGGGGCGTCCCGGTCTGAGCCAGACTACACATCCCAGGATGCTGAGCGCCATTACGTCAGACTATGTGGCCTCCGCCTCACAGTTCTTCCGCCAGGGAAGAAAGCCGGCCGAGGTGCCCGTCATGCCTCGCGCGGAAAGAGGCTGCTGGGCTTGCTGGGAAGTGAAGTTCGATGCTATCTTGGGAGGCCGCCGAGGGCTCAGAGAAGGATTCGTCCATGGAGGTAACAACAAACTCACAGCTGACGGCACTAGACCTACAGACCCGTGATGGATCGTCGGAGGTGTTATCATCTGAAACAACTGTCCTGAATTGAGTGAAAGTAGAAATCCCTGTGAACTCACCGCTCCACCTCTTGAGAAGATCATTAGACTCTGGGATAGAATTTTGGCTCAGTCCCTAATCAGCTCTGCTATGTCAGTTAGCTTCTTTGAGCCTGAGTCTCATCCAAGGTAAAGATGGAAACAGTAATGCCTGTCTCACCTGGTTCTGTGGATCTTATTTAAATACAGGTTATGTTTCACAAGAACCATGGTGTGTCCTGAGATTAGGCATTTCTGGGATGTTCTAGGTGTCTCTGACGCTACTGGTCTGTGGACCACACTTTGAAGAGCCGATGCCAATAAAACAGATGACTCCAGAGACCTCTGTATACCACCTACCCTATTGGTTTAGGAACTTTGTGTCAGCTAACCTGTCCTTAGTCTCTTCCTTCCTCATAGCCTATGATCCTGCTCAAACTTATCTTAGTTTTTCATCTGGCCACCACTATCTTTAAAAAGCAATCCAAATACATAGTCCTTGCTTTTTACTCTAATCAAAGTCAGATTATGGAAAGTAGTCTCATTCAGATTCCTAATGACCTCTTAATTGTCAAAACCATATACCACATTCTCACCTTACCTGATCTTGCAGTGGCTTTTGACAATGAAAGCTCCATCCTCTTGACATTCTCTAATCCATCTGCTTATAAGACACAAGTCTCCTGTTTCTCTTTCTACTTCACTTTTTCTCAGGTTTTGTGGGGGGGGGGCTTTTCCACCTCTGCCTCAAGTCTATCAAAGTTCCATTATTTTTCCCTCTTCTTACTGCCCTAAACCCTTTCTATTGATAATCTCATCTCTGTAACTTCAGCCATCATTATATGTAACTGTGAGCTTATATATGTAAAAATGTATGTGCATAGCCCCAATTTTCTATGTGCCTTAAAACTTTCCAACTGCTTATTTGTCTTCAGCAATATGTCCTTGTAAACCCTTCAGCTTAAGCATCTACACAGCTCATCTATCCTTCCATATAGGCCCTTCTTTTTTTTTTCAGATTGTATTTATTTAAGAGAGAGAGAGCGAGAGTGAGAGAGAGCAAGCACAAGCAGGGAGAGGGGCAGAGGGAAAAAGAGAAGCAGACTCCCTGCTGAGCAGGGAGCTCAACAAGGGCCTTGATCCCAGGACCCTGGGATCATGACCTGAGCCAAAGGCAGACAGACACTTAACCAACTGAGCCAACCAGACACCCTGATAGGCCTTAATTTCTATTAAGGACATTATCTACCACCTATTTGCTTCAGGCAGAAACCTGAAAGATTTTCACAGTCTTCCTCTCCTTCCCACCACACAGTTATTTGATCTCTGTATCCTGTCAAGTATGCCTCACAAGTATCTCTAGATTCCAACCTCTCTGCCCACTTACCCTACTGTGAAAGCCTCTGAACATGTCTTGGTACCTTTAACCAAACCTTCCTCCATGCTGTTTCCAGACTGTGCTTCTAAAGACAAACTCAAACTCTCTATGTCACGCTGGTATACCAAAATATATGTTCCCGTTGTCTAGTTCTGTGTAGTAGACCACCCTGAAGAGTAGTGATTCAAAATACAGCAAAGATCAAAAAAAAATCTGTCTTACGGTACTTTATGTTATAGACATTCAACACACAGCGGGTCCATTCTTCATTGGAGTTTCTAGTGCAGTTGTAGTCAGATATCAGGTGAGGTTGGAGTCACCTGAAACCTTGACTGGGCCGAGGAACAACCCTCTCCACATGGTCTCCCTTAGACTGTGCTTTCTCACAATACTGTGAGCTCAGGCTAGCTGGACTTCTTATACGATGACTGACAACCCTAAAACAAGTTTTTCAAGAAATCAAGGCAGAAGCCACAGTGGCCTCAGAAATCACACAGTGTCACTTTTACCAAATTCTATTGGTTTCATTGGGCAACCCAGATTCTCTGTGAGAGAGGACTAACATGGGTGTTGAGTGGGAGGGCATCTTCAAAGACTGGATATACAGCACTTCTTGGTACCTTGTGTAAAATTCACACTTGTAGAAGGTATACAAGCTGTCACATTGAAGCCTCAGTTTACCTCTGTAGTTTCATCTCCTGCCATTCCCAGTGCTACCCAGACTCTTGCCACCTTAAACACTCTGTTTTCTGAGTTTACAGGGAGTTTCAATATCACATCTCTGCTCATGCCGTTCTGCCTGCTCAGAATACCCACCTTTCTCCATGGAAGTGGAGGATAGTGGAGTGAGTAGATACTTCTTCATTGTGTAGGGGGAAGATCCCCTCTTAGACACCACCTTTCTGTGTGTTGCTTCTCAATGCACCATTCCTGATCCCTCTTCTATCTGTAGCACTCCATCCACACCACCTAAACGAATCCATGAAGCATGTTGTATTGTAGTTGTCATTTTGATGTCTGTCTCCTCTGAAAACCATGGCCCTTTGTGGACAGAACCAAGAATAACTAATTCATCTCTTGATCTTCAGCATCACATACAGTGACTGATATATACTATGTACATATATTTTTTTTGTTGAATGAATGAGCTTTATTATTTGAGTCAAATAATTTGTACCTCATTTCAATAAATACATACATTTCATTAAATATGTTTATTAAATATACATATTTTCAGCATGACTAATTTTTAAACATCAAACATGTAAACATCAGAAATGCACTGCTCAATTAATTTGCATAAATGCTGATCTGTATAACCAAGACCCTGGCCAAGAACAGAACGTTACCAGAATCCCAGAAGCTCCTTGTTTCCCCTCCCAATCACTAATCCCCCCCAAGGAATAACCACTTTTCTCTCTATCTAGCACCAGAATTTGTTTTGCCTGTTTTGGGACTTCACAGAAATGGAATCATACAGCATATTTTCTTTTGTTTCTGCTTCTCTCACTCAAACATTCTGTTTCTGTTTGTTTGTGCTTATGCATGTATTTGTAGTTAATTTATACTCATTGCTCTCCAGCGTTCCTTTCCATGAATATACCACAAATTAGTTCTCTCTTCTGCTGGTAATGGACATCTTGGCTATTAAGAATAGTGCTACTATCCTACTGTACTAGTGCTACTAGTACATAGCTTCTAGTGAACTCTTCAGTACACATATCTGTTGGATATGAGTGTATTCATCGAGGAACAGAAGAAACAGAAATCATATAATAATGAATGGGGAAAGTTTAATATAAAGAATTACCAACTAGTAACAGAGAATTCATCACTATAAGGAGCTAGGAAACTCCCAAAATTATATAAATAGCAGATACAAGAAGCAGCTACTACCTAGGACCAAGACAGATAACCCAAGGAAGGAACAGATCTGGAAGGGGGCCTTCTTGAGAGCCAAACTGAGATTCAGGCCTCACTGGAGAGGGTATGGTTAGGGACCTCTGGCTAGCAGAGAAGGTCAGTCAGCTGCTGATCAAACTCGCCGTGAGCTACCCTCTGGGGTCCTGCTGGGTCGCTGGCCAACCCATCAGGAAGCTTCTTGGGGGTATTGTACTTTCTAGGAAGCTGGCAGAACTCTCTAGTAGCCATCTACAAGGGTACTTCTGAATTCCCTGAGATGAGGGCCACAGAGTATCCCTGGGGCTGCAGGAACAAGAGAGGGGACAACACCAGGACCAGGAAGACAGAACACTTCCTCTCGCTCTGCTCCCATAGCACACCTGTGACAAAGCTCCCCACTGGGTCACCTAGCAAAAGACAGACGTCCACAGGATCAAGCTCCAGCCTCCCCCCCCCCCCCCCCCGCCAGGGCAAAGCCAGGAATTTGGAGCCGAGAGGCTACAAATCAACAATTGGGACACCCTTGGGGGGTGGGATTTAGGGGTCATTTCAACGTCAATATTTTCATTGTTTCATTGTAAAACCAAAAGTTATGCAGTAAAGGCAAGCCTTCATCTCCAGATTTTTTCTTTATCCCCCTGAGTTCAAAATTCTAGCATCCTTGAATGAACAGAATTTCTTCGACAGCAGCCAGGCTCAACGAGTTCAGCCTTCATACAACCCTTTTCCCTGGCGAAGAAGGACCTATCACTTTGGGAACTTTCATCATCTCCTCCTGCTTGTTTGTCAGCAGGAAATGCTGTCAAGGTTGTTTTAAAAACCATTTTCGCTTCTAGTTCCAGCCACTCAGACATATTTTAAATCATTTATAAAATCCACTTAACCAAGTTGTTGACAAAAAAATTAAGTAAGATGACTCCTGTGGGATACTGCTTGAGAAATGTCCTCAAGTTGATAATCCTACAGAGATTTGTCACTTGGCTTTTTTTTAAAAAAAAAAAAAAAAAACCTATTTCTCCATATGTACCACATAAAGATGATTTTCTTCTCTCTATATCACATAAATCTTGAGGTGCTTGAGGCTGTGTCCTGGGAAGACACACCATTAATATACTTAAGGCATTATTTATAAAGTCAAAATATTTCTGTTGCTTGTTGCAGAGGTCAGATTCAAGCAATGCCCCAGCGTGTTGATAGATTTATGCACTCTAGCTTCTTCAAGGACATCACTCAAGGACAGATTTTCTTTTTCAGAGCACCACATTAAGACACATCGAGTTTTGGAGTTTGGGCTAGGAAGGCAATCTTCTGGCCAGAATGCAAAGGTTGAGGGCTTTGTCTTATTAGCCGTGGTATCCTCTAGATCTAGATGTGTCTGGCTTAGAGCAGATGTTCAGTTAGTAAAGGTTGGATGGTAAGAAGGAAGGAAGATGGGAGGAAAGAAAAAAAGGAGTGGAGGAATGGTGGGACAGACAGAGAGACAAGTGGAGGAAGGGAAGATGGAAGGAAGAAGGAAGGATCCTTAGTAAAAACAGCTCCTTTTTAGGGAATTCTTTTTTTTTTTAAGATTATTTATTTATTTCTTTGTTAGAGAGAGGGAGGGAGAGGGAGCTCAAGACGGGGGAGGAGCAGGCAGAGGGAGAAGCAGGCTCCCCGCTGAGCAGGGAGCCCATCCTAGATCTCAATCCCAGGACCCTGGACTTTAAGCAGATGTTTAATGACTGAGCCACTCAGCCGTCCCTTTAGGGGACTCTTTACAGAAACAAGAAAGGGGTTGAAAATGCTACTAAACACCAGTCCTCAGTGCCATCCCTCAGCTCCTAGATGCGAGGAAATCTGATGACTTATGTGCCTTGCAGTTTCCTCCTTCATTTCTGTTTAAATTGATATTTACTAAATTGCATTATTGAGGCTGAAAACCTAACTACGAGGAAAAGACACCGTTATACCACTTCTAGTAAACATGATGGCAGAGAACCAAGTTATCTACCCAGTGTGACATGTCTCAGACTTATGTGCCGGTGCTTTCCCCTCTCTTCACCCCACCCAGAATGACTGAGAAGATTTTAAGAGAAAAAAGCAGACCCATGGGATCATTTAATTTCAATTTCCCTACACTGGTTCTGTTACCTTTTGCCCAACTCAGGCATTAAGTGCGTGTGAAGCTGTCAATAACCCACGTCCTGAACATGCTTTGATCTGTTCTGGGGCCTGGGAGGAGAGAGGGAAGCAGTCCATCACCACATCTGACAATTTCAGCTCATGAATGCGGCCACACATAACTCATCAACACCTCTGTCGATTATGTAAGGTAGATAGGGATTATTATTCCTGGGAGAAAATTTGAGGGTTAAGAAGGTTAAATATATTTTCTAAGGCTCACAAATTTCAACACATGTGGGATCAGGCAGGTAATGTACATGTGCCAAACTGGTTTTTCAATTTTGTTGAGGAATTGCAAAGTCTGTCTGGATACATTCAAATTCACATTAAAACAATTTTTTAGGGGCGCCTGGGTGGCTCAGTCGGTTATGCATCTGCCTGCGGCTCAGGTCTTGATCTCAGGGTCCTGGGAGCCAGCCCGCATTGGGCTCCCTGCTCGGCAGGAAGTCTGCTTCTCCCTCTCCCTTTGCCACTCCCCCTGCTTGTGCGCTCTAGTTCACTCTCTCTCTTAAGTAAATAAAATCTTTTAAAAAAATTTTAAATTGTTTCACATAACATATATAACATTGAATTTACCATTTTAATCCTTATTAAGTGTACAGTTTGGTGGTATTAAATACATTTACACAGTTGTTCAACTGTCCCCACCATCCATTCCCAGAACGCTTTTCCCCTTGCAAAACTGAAACTCAGCACCCATTGAACAATAACTCCTTATTCATCTCTCCCCCCAGGACTTAGCAACCATCCTAATTTTTTGGCTCTATAAATTTGACTAATTAAGTACTTCATTTAAGTAGATTCATACAGTACTTGTCTTTTTGTGATGGGTTATTTCACTTATCATACTGTCCTCCAGGCTTATCCCTGTGGTAGTCTAGGTCAGAATTCCCTTCCTTTTTAAAGCTGGGTAATATTCCATTGTAGTATTTACCACATTTCATTTATTCATTCATCTATTGATGGGCATTTGGATTGCTCTCACCTTCTGGCTCTTGGGAGTCACACTGTCAGGAACCTGGGTGCACAAATAACCCTTTAAGACTGTTTTTAAATTTAATACTTTTGGGTAAGTATCCAGAAGTGGAATTGCTTGATCATTCCACTGGATCATGGTAATTCTTTATTTAGTTTTTTGAGGAATAGCATACTGTTTCCACAGCAACCACACCATTTTATATTTCCAGCAACAGTACGCGAGACTTCTTTTTCTCCACTTATCTCCCCAACTATTGTTATTTTCTGGGGTTTGTTGGTTGGTTTGATAGTAGCAATCGTAATGGATGTGAGGCAGTATCTCACTGTGGTTTTGATTTGCATTTCCCTAATTATTAGTGATGCTGAGAATCTTTTCATGTGCTTATTAGCTACTTGTATGTCTTCTTTGGAGAAATGCGTATTCCAAGTCCTTTGTATCCACATTTTTAAAGCATGGAGCACACTCATCTTTGAGAGAGATTCTCTCTGCAGACCGCTGGCTTAAGACTGCTGATCATACCCCAAATGACAGTGCCAGGACAAGGAGGAAGCGGCCCTCACTTGACCCTTGCTCAGTTTGGACCACCATCTGCCCCAACATGTTCCCTTTGGGATTGGTGATACTTTTTTTTTTTTTTGTACTTTTTCTTCACTTATAATTTTGTTTGCAGAATTTGAAATACATAAAAATTTACCAGTGTAAAAGAATTTTCTTTCCTGTCCTAAACTCCAGTCACCCAGCACCCCTACTTTGAGACCACCATTGTCACTAATGTTTTGTGCATCCTCTCATTTAACAAAATAGAGTTGTTGGTTTTTTTCAAATTTAGATGCTATTTTTTTCTTAACTATATATCTTAGAGAATGTTCCACATTCGCATGATCTTGTTCTTTTTTTTTAAGGACTGCATAATAGTTCATTTATGGATCTGCCATCTTTTTAAAAAATATTTTTTTTATTTATTTGAGAGAGAGTAAGAGGGAGAGCTCACAAGCAGAGGAAGGGGAGAAGGAGAGGGAGAAGCAAGCTCCTCACTGACCAGGGAGCCTGATGCGGGGTTTGATCCTGGGACCCTGGGATCATGACCTGAGCCAAAAGCAGATGCCTAACAAACTGAGCCATTTAGGCACTCCTAGATCTGTTATCTTTTATTTAAGCAGTCTTCAGTTTAGAGGTTTTTAGATTGTTTTCAATCTTTTGCTGTAACAAACAGCATTGATTGAATATCAACAACATGTATTTCTGGGTAAACCAAACAGGTGGACAACTGGCCATTACTTCCTCGTGGATCATAACTAATTCAAGTTAACTGATTCAAAATTGTACCAAGTACCAAGGTTGGTAGTACCAAGCTTTCATAGGACTCTCGTAGTTAAGAATGCTTCTTCTTAAACCTTCTCCCTATAACCAGATAGTTTAAAAAAAAGACCAAAGTAGATATTTAATACTTATGAACAATATAAAATATTATATAGTATACCTCATGAATTGTCACGAGGGAAATAAATGTCAGTGCCACAGGGGCAAGATTTCAACCTGGTACTTAAGCCAAAATTTCCAAGTAATGTGAACTTTAGGACTGAAAACAAACCGAAGGTTGTACTGAAATAATTTTAAATGGATGTCTTCACGGATATTCCCCATCTTACCAAATGTAACAGAGTGAACGTTGGTTACCCTTATCTTGTGCACACAGCATCGTGGTTTTGAGCTGCCATCATTGCAGTGTGGCGATTCTTACTAAGTCACTGGATGAACCGTGGCCTGAGAGCCCTGATACCAAATGGCCCCCCATTTCCTCCAGGATGTGGTCTCTGGTGGCCCGGGACTGATCCGTGCTCCTCCAGCGCCCTCTGCTGTCCGGTACTCACCCTAGCCTTGCACTTAACCTGCCCTTGGGATGGATCGCTTGTTGGTCTCTTCTCACCGCTCTGTAAGTGTTGTGAGGCCAAGGATAACTAATGCTCTTGGTACTTTTGTGTACACAGCTCCCAACAACAGTTCCTCGCTTACAATAGTCACTCATAAATCTTTGTTAGGTGAATGAATTACTGAATAAATAAAGGAGTGAGTGATTAGTTCAAATTCTCTCCACATTTTAGTTTTAATTTTGTCTCTTACACTCTCTGTACCTTCAGCATGTTGGCCTCTGGCCACTGTCCCTTCCAACCCTCTGAAATCTGACTGACTGACTGACTGAGCACGTGATTGGGTTTAAAAGCGTGTAAGGAATGAAGAGCTCTTGGTGATTCAAGTTTATAGCTTTAGTGCATAATCTTTCTGACAGGTGTTTTGGGAATTCAAAGACATATTTTATTTTCTTTCTGGTTCCTGGGTTCTGCATAGAGTTATCAGTCAGCTGATTGCTAGGTTAGAAAGTTATTGCTGTCCTGTAAGGCCATAAAAATTAATTAAGAGTTGAATTATGTGCTCAACACACATGTGGGAAGCACAGGACTATATATCACAAAGCTTTTGCAAAGGTAAGAGCTTAATATGTATTTGTTGATTGATAAAGGAAAAGTGCAGAGAATGGTTCTGCTGCTCTCAATAATAATAGCTAACATATGGAGCACTTAATGCTGGGTACTTTACTAAAATTATCTCATTTAATCTTCATAAAAATCCAGTGGGGTAGGCCCTATTACGATCTCCACTTTACAGAGGAGGAAATTGGGGGCTAGAGAGATTAAGAGACCTTTTCAAAGTGACATAAAGTTGTGAACTTGACTAACATCCCGATATTCTGATTCTAGACACCAGAGTCATAACTGCTATGTTCCCCTCGAGTTTTCGGTTTCATCCTTGAGACACGATAAACACACAGGAAACTACCAGCACGTCTCAAAACATTCCAGCTTATGACCCAGCCCTTGGTACTTCTCTTCCACTCACCCACTGCTCTTCCCTCTGAGCCTGCTTTCCAGCCACACACACACTTTCCTTGCTGTTCCTGCAGTATGCTGAGCACATTCCTGCCCCAGGGCCTTTGCACTTGCTGTTCTTTCTGCCTTGAACACTCTTTCCCCAGCTTTATCTAAGGCAATCTCGCTCATTTCATTATCTTCTGTGCTTACATTACTTCCTTGGAGATACCTTTCCTGACCACCATCTCTGAAATAACATCCTCTGACATTCTTTCTGGATGTATCCTGCTTTATTTTCTTTATTTTATTATTACAAACATGATATTAGCTATCTTTTTATAGATTTACTTTTAATGTCTGTGTCCTCCACTAGATAGTGGACTCCAGGAAACCAGGAGCTTCGTATGTTCCTCCAGCAACAGTGGTTGGCACATGGCAGGACTCAACATACACTTGCCAAAGGAATAAATTACTTTATTACATGGCAATTATCTTGAAGGTAATTGATAAGTATTGAATAGCAACTCTGCGCCAGGCATTTTGCCAACGTTCTACATTACACTCTCTCCTATGTTACTTTGTCACACCCCGATGAGAGAAGCATATCATTTTCTTCTCCTTTTACAGATACAGAGAGGAAAACCAAAGTGCAGAGAAATGGAACAAGGTGCTCCTGGGCTCCTTTGCTGAGCGGGATCTGGATGGGGTTCCCCCCCCCCCCGCTGTAGATTATGTCCCGGGAGTTCGTTGTCCCAGGGCCTCGTTTCCTTGAAGATTCCAGGCCGTATCTGCAAAGCGTAGAGCAGACCATTTCTCCTTGGTTTTGCTCTAATGGTATTTCAACAAGTTCTTTTTTTTTTTTTTTAAGATTTTATTTATTTGACAGAGAGAAACACAGCCAGAGAGGGAACACAAGCAGGGGGAGTGAGAGAGGGAGAAGCAGGCTTCCCGCCAAGCAGGGAGCCCGATGTGGGACTCGATCCCGGGTCTCCGGGATCATGACCTGAGCCAAAGGCAGCCGCTTAACCAACTGAGCCACCCAGGCGCCCCTATTTCAACAAGTTCTAATAGGACAGAGAAGAAGAATGAATCAGGGGCTTTTCCAAGTTGGGGCCTAACACCCACGTGCAGCCACACAAGGGTCAGATCACTAGGCAGCTAGTTTATCCAAGACCAGACTTCCTCCAGGATGCTTCAGATCCCCCAGCTTCTTTCAGCCACGACGGATGGCTCAGAAAGGATAACTCGACAAACAGGTCAGGAAGAGAGGTCAGAGCAGCTTCACGGGAGGGTAGGACTGGTGTCACTGCCTACCTCTGACACAAGGAAAGCTCATTCCTAAGGCTTTCCAAAGTTTTCAGTGATGTGGCAACAGGTGTTTTGGAGTTTGTTTGTTTGTTTGTTTTTCCCAAGTGTGGTTTTTGCAAGCAGCTTTGCCGGCTGGGCCGATTACTGGATGCTGCATCATGCCCTGGGAAAGTGGAGAGTCAGTCCCTGATCTCCTGCTGGAGAATAATCATACTTTGAATGTGAACCTGGGAGATTCCACTGTTAGCAAGCCTACCCCATTCCCTTGAGCTTGTATTTGGGGGAAGGGATGAGTTCTTTCCTGCAAAATCAAAACAACTCAGAATTGATCCCAACTCCCATGAGGCACCAACATGGTGGTCTGGGTTTTTTGTTACAAAGAAAAGTTTTGGCATTTCTTTATTAACAAACCTTCAGTCCACAGAGTTGCTTTTTGTCCTTGATCCAGAGTCAGCTTTGGATTTGTCCTCCACACCCCCAACACCCATAATTTCGTGGAACAGTGTAGGGGTGTTATGGGTGGTGGCGGGAGGGGGTGGATTTGAAATGAGGTTCCAGATGGCTCAGCGTCAAGCCTGTGGCAGTGACAGCTGATAAGGGGGAAGCTGCAGCACACCCCAAGATGTCACATGGTACGGGGTGGGATGGGAGGGGAGTGGGGCAGGGTTGGGGCGGGGGTGGTGGGGAGGCGAGGCAGCTCCTCTCTGCAGGAAAGCTGCCCCACCTTCACGGCAGATGGGGTGGGGGGGTGCTTATTATCCACACTTTGCAGTTCCCCAAACATGAAATAGAAATTCAGATAGGTAGATAGTTAACTCAAGGTCACACCTAAGATCTGCTTCTCTGTTTACGAGCCTTCACTGACCCCCACCCCCCATCTCTTTACAGGAAAAATCCCAAACTTCCTTCCAGGGCCCTCCACACCCCATCTTCCAAGCCTCATCCCACGTTCACCGCCACTTGCTCCAGAACCTGGGTTAAGAGAACCTCTTGGGACTCCCTGAGCACAAGCATGGCGACCTTTGCTGCTTTGCACCTGTCAATGTCTCCGGTGCCTTTCGAGCCGCCTGACAAGTGTCTGCTCACGGCTCCCAGTCTGCTCTGCCTTGTGTTTCATTCTCCACATGCTGCAATTTGCCATGAACACAACTGACCGTGGGTCATTTCCAGACTAACACTCTTCAGGGGCTCCCCATTGCCCATTGAATATGGTCCAACTGATGGCCCTCTTGCTGTGAACCAATCCAACCTTTTTTCCTAGAAGTGCATTGTGCATCTGACTTGGTAGCTACTAGCCCCATTTAAAGTACTTAAAATTAAATAAAATGGAATCTTCAGTTCTTTTTTTTTTTAAGATTTTATTTATTTATTTGACAGAGTGAGAGAGATCACAGTAGGCAGAGAGGCAGGCAGAGAGAGAGGAGGAAGCAGGCTCCCTGCTGAGCAGAGAACCCCATGCCGGCCGCGATCCCAGGACCCTGAGATCATGACCTGAGCTGAAGGCCCACTGAGCCACCCAGGCTCCCGGATCCTCAGTTCTTTAGTCAGATTAGCCACTCACCAGAAACATGTGGCTATGGCTGCCATTTTGGTTAGATTTATAGACTATTTCCATTGTTACAAAAAAGTTCTGTTAGACGGCATTGTTCTAGAGCCATCTACTCCCACTTTTTTGCATCATTTTGCTTGTGTTGGTCCTTCTGCTTGGACTGCCCTTGCCATCCTTATTCTCCTGCATAAACTTTGTGTATCTCCCAGTAGAAGTTCAGGCAATATGTCCTCCAGGAAACTTTGCATTAACCCTGTCTGGGGTAAGTGCCCCGTGGGGTGCTTATAGCTTCCTCTGCCTACCTGGCTCATAACACATACTCTCTTGGGTACTCAATGTATCTGCATTGAGGTCTTCCTCAAGGTCAAGGACCCTGTGCCTTATTCATCTATTTCTGGTGCCTCCATATAAGCAGGATGTGCTAATCTTTTTCAGCACCAGAATCCTAGTGCTTAGCCTCCTAATTGGTTCATAGTAGCTACGCAATAAACACTTGTGAAATGAATAAGAGAATAAGTTAGTAACTCTGCACAGGAAGCAGTAACGCATTCTTAGGAGAGCCTGGAATTGTAAACCCTGACATTTTTCTGAACAATAAAGTGTGTTATCAGAACAGATCTCCCTTTTCTTTCTTTATTTTTTGGGTCTTTTTTTTTTTTACCATAGAATAAAAGGAAAACACAGAAAATTATCAAGACAAAAAAATCACCCAGAGATCACAACCTTCCAGCATCTTCTTTTTTAATAGTGTTATTAACCCTCCCTTGGTATTCATTGATCCATATGTGTTCTTTGGTTTTTACCTGGTTTTACATTTGCATTCAGCAGATGGAACACGGGACAACCGTACATAAGAAGACTTTTCCTACAAATCTGGAGAGGAAACTACAAGATTATTCTCCAAAAGGGCTACATTCTGTAGAACACTACTAGTTTGTCCAGAAAATACCCTTTTCTGGTTTCTTGCCCAAAAGAATATGGGGAAAGGAAAGTTTAGAAGGATATTGGTTGATTCATGAAAACTAGTCAGCATCTCAGTGGAAGAGCAGTGCTTAACTTTATCATAGAAAACCATGATGGTCATTCTCCATTATCCTTCTAGGTCCCTTTTCTACTGTTCTGTCCTGCTTTGAGCCCTGGGAACTATGCTCAACTGGAACACATCACCCAGGTTCCCTTGCTCACTGGTTTCCCAATTGAGTTTGGCAAATAGAAGGCCAGGAGATCAGACGACAGGAAGAGAGAGAGGTTGGGTCTTTACTCCCCTCACCCCTCATCCCTTGGGCCATGGTTCAAGCAAGGACTCCACCTTCCTATCTAGAGCCACGATCCCTGACAGACTGCTCCTTTCCCATGAATTTAGCTCATTCCATGTCCCGGTAATAATGTTCTTCCCTTCGTCCCTTTAGGCCTAGGGTTGGTAATGTCTTCCCAGTGTTACTGGTCCCTGGACATGTCACCATCCTTCGTTGGTTCTCTTATCTCTGTACACATTTCTGTGGGAAGTCCTGCCATAAAACTCTATTTAGTTAACTCTTTGAGAGCACTACCTCTTTCCCTGTGGGATCCTGAAAGAGACGGCATCAAATTCTGTTCCATCTTCTTTGGGGGCTACCTATCTCCCAACTTAATGGAGCCATTGGTTTTGTTGGCAAGACCAAGAATTGGCATATTCTAGATAGGGGAGGCCATGCAGATCCGTCCACTGCCTGTTTTTTGTTTGTTTGTTTTTTTTTAAGATTTTATTTATTTGACAGAGAGAAACACAGCCAGAGAGGGAACACAAGCAGGGGGAGTGAGAGAGGGAGAAGCAGGCCTCCCGCCGAGCAGGGAGCCCGATGTGGGGCTCGATTCCGAGTCTCCGGGATCATGACCTGAGCCGAAGGCAGTCGCTTAACCAACTGAGCCACCCAGGCGCCCCACTGCCTGTTTTTGTCAACAAAGTTTTACTGGACCTCGGCCATGCTGCAACAGTAAAGTTGAGCAGTTATGATAATACCCAAAATATATTAACTATATGGCCCTTTACAGAGGTACAGTTCTGTACCTCTTCTAGACTTAGCCCATGCTGGAATTACTGTTTGTATCCAGACTCATGTATAAAAGGCACACAGCCTTCACACATACTGACCCATTACTGACTCCAGTGCTATTCAGCAAACATTTCTCTGAGCACCTCAGAGTGGGGAGCTCTGACCACAAACGATGATGACATCAGATAGACATGGGTTCAAGTCTCAGCTCTGACATCTACTGGGTGACCTTGAACAAGTTTTCAGAATTCTCTAAGCTGACCTTAGTTTCTTAATCTATAAAAAGGGAATAATAATACTATCTTTTTCTCTCTCTTGACTTGTAATGAGAAACAGGTAAGTTGATAAGATGGAAAATACTCAACACGGGGCCTGATGCACAGTGAAGGCTTCAAAACTATCAGCCACTGTTCACTAGGCTCTGTGCTAAGAAAGGTGGGGAAATAAAGACATGAAAGATGTAGGCTTGTGCTAAAGGAGCGACAGATACAACGAGGGAGACAGTTGGCTTCACTGCAGAGATTTTCTCACATTCAATATGAGTCGTAAGCACAGCCTGACAGCCTTCCTCCTTTCTGGGTCCTTTTCAAACTCCCAAGTCCACCTTTACTAGTCCTAGCTGAGAAAATTGCAGAACCTCATGCTTGCGAGCATGGTCTTCCTTATTGCCACAGCCCTGTTTGCATCCCATCAGGTGGTAGAGCTCTATTAAAGGCGGCTTATGCTCTATTTGGAAATGACTGTTTCAAGGCCGCCAACATCCATTGGTTTGAGTAGAAAGACAACAACTGTGGAATGTTTCTTTCTATTGACCTGGGACCCCATGATTCATCTCCAGTGGCTGCTTCCAGACCATAGCATCATCAAAAAAGATCTCGGCATACTTATTGGCATTCCATAGGAGTCTTAGTGACAATACGGAGCTGATGGAGGTCGTATGCGTCATGAATATGAATGTCATCATTCAAATTACTCTGGTAGATGTTGAAGATAAAAGGAAATGTTTTATTTTGTGTTCATTAAGCACTAGAGGGTATGTTTCCCCTGGTTGCCAACTCATTATATCTGTAATGGTTAATGGGAGTTAAATTCCAACATCACATCAAGGGGGAAAAATGATCCCTCAAGTATTTGGAAACTCCTTCCTCTAAATTGCAGATCAAAGCTGGGTTCTGAACTTCTAGGCTGTCTTGCTAATGGATTTGACTAGCTGTATTCTTTGAATTTTTTTCCCTCCAAATACCAACTTTCCATAAGTAGAGATAATTACAGAAATTTTCTAAGCATGAGATGTCCTGAGTTCTACCAGAGCCAGTTCCTCATTACAGGTTTCCCTCCCAGGGAAGAAACACTAACATTGAAAAAATGCCTCTTAAGTATCAGGAGACTTCCTTATGTCCCTCTCCCTTCCATTTCACAAACCCCCTGTGAGATGCTTCCATCTTACATACAAGGAAACTGAGGCCTGGGTTGATTAGGTAGCCTGCCCTAAAGCATACAGCTAACAGAGAATGAGGCCATATGCCCAAAGCAATCCAGTTGAAAAACACATTCTAGGATGCTTGGGTGGCTCAGTTAGTTAAGCCTCAGACTCTTGATGTCAGTTCGGGTCATGACCTCAGGATCATGAGATCGAGCCCCACATCGGGCTTCAGGCTCAGCAGGGGGTCTGCTTGAGATTCTCTCTCACTGTCACTCTGCCCCCTTCCCCGCTTGCACCCACACTGCTCTCTCTCTCTCTCTCTCTCTCTCTCTCTCTCTCTCTCTCAAATACTAGCCAATAAATAATAACAACAAGACCACATTCTAATCCACAGCCCCTGTCAGATTCCTACTCTATGATCCGTATTTTCTGGGCCTGGGGTGTGTGAATGAGATGAGGGAAACCTGAGCTGCCAAAATCGCTGGAGAGGAGTGACCGACTCATATGAGTCCATGCAAGCTATCTGCCCATGTGGTTTTCTCTCCTTCCCTAAACCTAAACCTGCCGAAGAGGAAATGCATTCGTCTCAGGTCACAGTCCATGAGCTGTGACCGGGGTGAGGAAGGAGCGTGGGGAGAAGGGAAGGAGCGTGGAGAAGAGAGGAGCATGCTGAGCTGTGCCCTCAGCAGGCTCCTGGGACGGGAGGCTCCTCCTTGTGTCTCATCTCACTTAAGAGGAACCTTCTAGAGACTTCTGGAAGGAAAGAAACTCAGACAGCTCAGCCCCAAGCAGGTTTCAGTAACATTTAAGACAAAATGTCTCCATTGTGGAATAAAACCTGCTCTCTCGTTACTGAAGATGAAGGAGAAAATGAATCCTCTCTTTTTTTATACCGCCGTTCTGGGACTGCTTCTGTGCTCTAAATAGAACAGGGTCCAGCTTTGTAATGTTCCTCCCAGGACCCATTTTCTGGGTCGGGGTAATATTTGTGTTGTTCTCCTTTGTGCTCCCTTTGTATTACCCTGCCTGGGGTGAAATGTGGGGCCCGAGAGGAGGTGGAGATGGCTAAGCAACACTTGGAATAACAGACGACCCTGCTGAGACCCCACCTGGAAAGCTGTGCTCAGCTCTGAGCCTCTAATTACCAGCCAGGTACAGACAAATGGGGTGAACGTTGGGGGAAAAGCAACAGGAGTGATGGAGGAGGCCAACTGGATTTATGAAGAAAGATTAAAAGAGCTGAATAGGAAGAGCTCCAGAAATGATATTCTGGGGGGAACTTGGGGACCATCTACTTATCTCTGAAGGTTGTAAACAGTCAGCGGAGCAAGAATTATTTTGGTGAGACCTAAGAAATATAACAAAGAGAAATGAAAAGGAATATATAATACTAATGGACTGTAATTTTATACCCATTCTCATCTCAGGAAACCTCAAAACATTTTACAGCTTAGGATAATATACGCACTACAGTGGGGGTATATTCAGACTGCAAAGTGGCTTGTAATTTCACTAAAGCCCTTGCAAAAATAATATTTAGTGAGAGGGTAATGGGCACTTGGTGGGTAAAGAGTGGGAGCGCGTGTTGGCGCGTGGCTGCCTCCTCCCAGGCACGGGGGAGGTGGGAACGAGTCCTGTTTTGTGTAAGTCAGGCCATTTGCAAAGCTTCCTGTTGCCGTGCTCAGGGGCACACACAATTCAACCCCCATTTAAAAAAAAAAAGTAGAAGGATCTTCATAGTCAGAGAAAGATGGGTCTCTGAAAACCATGGAAGGCTGCTCCAGATGACATCTTTTTTTTTTTTTTCAAGATTTCATTTATTTATTTGACAGAGAGATCACAAGTAGGCAGAGAGGCAGCAGAGAGAGAGAGAGGAGGAAGCAGGCTCCCTGCTGAGCAGAGAGCCCGATGCGGGCCTCGATCCCAGAACCCTGAGATCATGACCTGAGCTGAAGGCAGAGGCTTTAACTCCCTGAGCCACCCAGGCGCCCTCCAGATGACATCTTAACACAGTCGTGGGTCGTCAGCTACTTGCTGGAGTCCCCCCGACTGCAGCCAGCCCTGCCGGGTCTTCACCTGCTCCTGTCCACACTGGGAGAGCCTGCGTGTTCCAAGGTCTCTGCCTCTCCCTGGGGCTCACCTGCGCAGCCTCTACAGCAAGGGGCAAATCTCTGTCTCTTTTCTGACCATGGTATTGAGCAATGGTTGAGCTCTTGCATTCCGCGCTTCAGCCATGAAACCCTATCCTGTCCTCCTTTCTCAAATGCCCGAGGTGCTTGCATTCATTCAGGTTTCTGCTTAAATGCCGCACTATGAGAGAGGCTGTATCTGGCCATGCTGTCTAACATAGCATCCTCCCCACTGCATGCCCCCTCCAGCCCCTTACTCTTTATTTTTAAAGCATGCCTATCAGCACCTTAAATTATTTATATTTTTAAAGATTTTATATATTTATATGATAGAGAGAAACACAGCTAGAGAGGGAACACATGCAGGGAGAGTGAGAGAGGGAGAAGCAGGCTTCCCGCCGAGCAGGGAGCCCAATGCAGAGCCCAAACCCAGGTCTCCGGGATCATGACCTGAGCTGAAGGCAGACACTTAATGACTGAGCCACCCAGGTGTCCCAGCACCTGAGATTATTATATTACATCACATTATGTGATAGTTTATTATCTGTCTTCTCTAACATGTAAGCCTCTTAAGCACAGGGACTTGGCTGTTCTATTCTCTCCTGCCTCACCCGCAGCAGCTAGATCACTTCCTGCGCCCCCCCAGCAGAGGCTCAGTAAACGTGAGTTTCCTTCATGTACCTGGGTTATCTGTGTGCTTTATGCCTACAGCCTGTTTTTAATCTCTTACAATTCTTATCCTTTCAATAGTCCTGTGGGATCCACGAGTAGTCTTCTCCCCGGCTTACAGATGGGGAAACTGAGGCACAACATTGCAACCTGAGACCCCTTCACACCACAGGAGGCCAATTTAAACCCAGAGCTCCTGAGTTTTCAGATTGTTCTTGGGGGCCCTTGAGTATCTCCTGCCAGAGTCCAAGTTTAATGTCTCTAAGTTCCTTGCCTCCTGCATTGCATACACTTTGAGGACGTCGTGAAGAGGTTATGAAGAAACTCTTCACGCGGAATTGGATAAGTGTAGAAAGTAATGATCTCATTACAGGGAAATCCATAAATCTGGGCCAACTCCCCTCTGCCGCTAATTATAGGTACCTGAAGTCTCTGGCACGTGTTGTTTGTACAATATATTATTCAGCTGGTTGTGCACTTCGCTGTTCCAAGTAGCTGAGAGAGTGGAAGAGGTGCTTCGCTGCTGTCTTTTTCCTGCCTCCCATCTGGTTAGGATTCCTAATGGCCACATACATGGCTGGTCATGTTTTCCGACCCAAGTTTTCAAAGAGTGTCCTCAACTTGCAATTGCCAGTGCATCATGAGGATTCAGAGATCTCTTCCCTCTAGTTCCTTGCTTGGCGTGCATCAGCATCCCTTTATATCTTTGTGATTAATACAGAGTCAACATTACACCAGATACCAATATGGCGGCTGGAAGGGGGCAGACCCAGTCCTTGGCAGGACCTCACAACATTGGAGCTCTGAGAAGCTGAACCACAAGCGATGACTGTTGTTGTCCTGGAGAATAGGGGCCATCCCACGCTGTTCGCTGTGTGGGAAGCCACTGAAAACATGCGTTCCCCAGCAAGGGTCCCAGAAGTGATGGCCTGGCCAAGGGCAATCCAAGATAGACAGGCTCCAGACACAAGAATTCCAGGGAAATACCGGGAGGCTGTGCGACAGAGAGAACACTTGGGTTTGGCTTTTCTTCTTCCATCTCCTCAAGTATTCAAAGGGTTCATGCCTTGCTTCATTTTTGTAGGTTTCTCTCTGCCCAGCTGCTCCGCAAGTCAGGGCAGACTTGTCGGTCCCACTTTTGAGGAGAGATTCTGGAGCCCACTGACGTCCCTTGATTCTTCTCTTTGAAACACCACACCTCATCTCCTTAGAGACCTGGATGCAATTTGGGAAGGTCAAATTAGATCCGTAAGAACAAAAAAGCCCAGTGTCAGTTAAGAAGTACTGTTTTTTGAGTTTTTTGGGAGGGAGAAAGTATTAATAATAGAGCCACCTCAGACATTCAGTAGACTTTCCAGACAAGGTTGGTAATAAGTGACTCCTCTTCTTCTTTTTTTTTAATCAAAGATTTTTTTTCCCCTCCATTTTGGTCTTCCACCTGGCAATGAGGAGAGTTTATTAGCTAGGTGAATAAAGGGAGCCCACTTGGGCAATGTGCTTTTGAAGGGAAGGAAGTAGGTTCATTTGTTGTTTGACTCTACATTTTATGAAAAAAAAATTACACAGGTTTATTTTGGCTCCTGAAATGGTGAAAGACAACACTAAATGCCCAATTGTTCAGTGTGATTTGGGTATTCCAACAGTCTCCAAGCCTGTGCCAGGCTGAGACCTGCGCCCAGGTTCTCAAAACGAGAATTTCCTCCTCCATTTATTTTATTTTTTTTAAAGATTTTATTTATTTGACAGAGAAACACAGCTGGAGGGGGAACACAAGCTGGGGGAGTGAGAGAGGGAGAAGCAGGCTTCCCGCCAAACAGGGAGCCCGATGTGGGGCTCGATCCCGGGTCTCTGGGATCATGACCTGAGCCGAAGGCAGTCGCCTAACCAACTGAGCCACCCAGACACCCTTCCTCCTCCATTTATAGAGAGATCCTAGGCGATCTGCATGTCAGATATCATGTTCATTTCTCCATTAGGAACACGCCCAGGAAAGACGTAAATCCAGGGATGGAAAAGGCACAGCACCTACAGCGTTTTGGACTCACGGATGGATTGATGATTTTAATTGAGCGTGGCATGTGTGATTTGTTTCTGTGAAAATGACTCTTTTGAGGATCTCTTCATCCAGCTCTAATCTGCGAATGTGCAGGTTGATCTATAAGAGTTGATGGGCTTTCCTTTTAGTGTAAAACACTAAAGGAAGGGGACCTGTGTGGAGTGATAGGAAAAGTAGCTATTTTGGAATCAGATGTATTTGGCATCAAATCCCAACTCTGCCTCCTAGTGGGTGTTGTGACTTCATGCGAGTTGTTCAAAACCCTGAAGCTCAGTGTTTCATCGATAAAAGGGAATGATAACACCAACCCTATTACAACAAGAATTCAGTAGAATCCCATCTGTAAATCTCCTGGCACATGAAAGGTACTCAGTGAATGTCAGTCTCTCTTTCCTCTCCATCCACCTTAAAATGCATCTGCTTAAATGCAGAGCCAAGGTTAATGGAGATGGCTGGGTTGATGTAGGAGAGAGCTGTTGCCGAATGTGTCTCCAGACACCCGCTGTCACAGTGGCCGGGTCACACCCAGAGCCGCATGAAGCTTTGGGGCCCCAGGGGCTTTGGGCAGCTGCTCACTGCACACCAGCTTTGCTTTGAATCCAGATCCTTTAATGCCTTGTTCCTCATTGGAGACAGGGTGTGACCATGGGGAAGTCCACCTGGCCTGAGAGTGGGGAGCTAGATGGCCAGTGGCACCAGCAAACACGCATCTCTTCTGTGCTTTCTTCTTGGGTGGACAATATGCATGTTCTCCTGGGTTCCCGGGGGGAGGCACAGGGTGCTCCCCTGCATTCTTGGAGCTTGGGCAGAATGCCCTGCTCTCGCAGTGGTGGTGGGGAGTATACAGAGGCTCTCTGGGACCTGTGAAGTGCATGCCACTCACATCTCAGCGTGATTGGTGACCCTGCTTTCCTCCCACAGTGAACATATAGTTACCCCTCCATGCTTTAGAAGGACAAGTGCCCGTTCTCTCTTGCAGAGCAGGGGGAAATTTTTGCGTTCCACCTTCTCTGACTTTCTACTCCATCCTTTCAGATTCTCCAGATTTCTCTTTAAAATTCAGTTTTGTTTAACACTTCCCTCCAGCTGACGGCTTCCGCAGTCCTTAGAGCTGCCGATTACTACCTGGCATGGCTTGAAACTAACTCAGGGTGCTCCAGGAGGAGGTTTCCTGGGGGCAGGAAGGTGGAGCAGGGGTGTGCTTGCGATGGTTGGGGAGTGAGAGGGACAGCATGAGAGCCAGGAGGCTGGGAGAGGGTGAGGAGGATTATGGAGAGTGGAGAGGTGGGTCATGGATGGCAGGTGGGGTTCGGGGGAGGGAGAGATGTAAGGACCCTTGCCTGGGAGCCCAGCTCTCCCTCAGTTGTGTAACACGATTCTCTCTCTGCCTCCTTGAGACTCTTTCAAGGAAGGCATATTTTACCTTTCAAAGTCTTCTGTGGGAGAATGTGTATTTCTTCTGATTATAGCCCTGGGCTGAGACATGCCTTCAATGAAACAGCTGAATTAAATTCAGGGGCTGGGAGTAGTCATACCTGCCTGGTGGGCTTTGCACACTGATTACATGGAACATGTCACGCTCACTTGCTCACCTAACCCTTGCAGTCATCTTACATTTAGCCCCATTTCACAGAGTAAGAAACCAAGGCTTAGCAGGTTTTTTAAAAAATTAAACAACAAACATCAATTTCTCATAGTTCTGGAGGCTGCAAGTCTAAGCTCAAGGTACCAGCAGAATCGGCAAAGTCACAGAGCTGTGCAATGGTGAGGCAGGGGTCGGCTAGAAAGTCAGGTGTAGGGGCGCCTGGGTGGCTGTTAAGTGGCTGTTAAGTGGCTGCCTTTGGCTCAGGTCATGACCCCAGGGTCCTGGGATGGAGCCCCCACCAGGCTCCCTGCTCAGTGGGGAACCTGTTTCTACCTGTCCCTCTGCCTGCTGCTTTCCCTTCTTCTGTTCTTTTTCTCTTTCTCTCTAGTAAATAAATAAAATTTGGGGGGATTGGGAAGCTCAGTGTGCCTGGCTCCAGAGACCGCGCTCTCCTCCTCTTCCCCGCTCTCTCCCTCCTCCGTTGTAGGATGTGCTATGTTTTTGGAAGGCTGCCATGCTCACTGCGCTGTGTTGTTGGAAGTCTCCCTACCACTGGGTGTAGCACGTAGTGGGAATGCGTGCCCAGTAATGTTTGCAGAGCAAGTGAATTGTTGGAATAACAGCTACCTGGTTAATCCATACAAAGCGCCAGGGCTGAGCAAGATGGCGAGAATCAATCCTCTTTGGGTTTTAAATTTAAAAGGCTCTGCAGGGGTACACATCTGGGCTCACAGTTAACCTCTCAAGTGAAGAAGTCTATGCTTTGAACTATTTCTTGGGAGACTCTCAGTGGCTCAGAGAAGTGCCCATCCACTCAGAACTCGGTAAGATTAACACGGACAAAGAAAAGCATCAGACTGGCAAATCCAAGACTTGGCCGAGTGTGGGAATCGATGCTAATTGTTATTTGGAGACAGAAATGAAAGGGCATCAGGTTTCTAGATTTCGTATGTGCCCCAGACATGTTTGATGGATTTATAAGAAGTTACCTCACTCCGTCAATGAAAGTGGGACAACAGAAAAACACAGGTGGGGAGGGGGGAAGCAGTCCATCTCAGTATGACGTCATTTGGCCTCCCAAAATTGGAGGGCAGAGTCTGGGAGAGAAAAATGGAAACACAGCACTGGAAGGAATTTTGAAGAGTCATCTAATCAGTGCCCCTAAATCATCTGAAGCAGGTTCATTTTATTTTGAAAGACCCCCCCAGGGAAAAACGCTCAAAAACCTCTTTTGGGTGGAGCCATTACCGTGTTAGCGGCTCTTACCCGCTGGAAATTTCATCCACGAAATCGTCACACACCACGGCAAACACAAGTTGATGGAGCCTATCTATTTTTCTAAGGATTTTCGTCCCTGCCTGCTTCCCAAATGGGTGTGAGGCAACTGGCTGATGGGCTTGGTGCAGAGCTTAGGAAAAAGAGAATGTGAAAGAGCCGAGTGCTCCCTGATATGCTGCCCTAAAGAAAGGCCAAGGAGGGCTTCCGTGTGGGAAAATCCAGGCTGAACTTGGCATCACGGGAATGAGCCAAGTGGCCGTGAGTAGAGAGGCAAGGGGCACAGCGAGAGCACTGTTGGCAGGTTGCTTTGAAATGGTCTAGAGAAAGGAAGAAGAAACAGGCAAAAAGCAAACGTTAAAACCTCAACGATCTGGGGATGGGCTGGTAGGCCTTAGGGTATCATGTGTCACAAGGGGTCTGAGACTTATGTGACTCCCTGTGGGGAAGCTCGGGAGGAGTCACTGCCATGCTAGAGCTGATGGCACCATGATTAAAAGGCCAATTTGGATGGTGGCAGGAAGATGGGACTCACTAAAATGGGAACACCAGAGGTTCTAGTGATGGCAGAAGTTAGGGAGGACACTGGCCATGGGCAGGGATGCTGGTTGAACCAGGATGGGCCTCTGCTGAGAGGCGAGAACAAGGTAGCACAACAGAAAATAGCCTCTCAGCCCTTGTGAAGGTACAACGCTGGCCTTCACCACGTCACTACGTCAGGGTTTTTTCACGCTGACAGGCTGGGGAAAAAAAAGCAAATGTCGAAGGAAACTGAATGGAGGGAAAGTGGGCTCACATGCATCAGAAGCAATCTAGACTGTATGAAAACACAGTGAGGGAAACATAGACGCTGAAATATTCCTCGCCTTCATTAGAAGGAAGATTGTTCCAATCACAGTGTTACTATTAATGTTATTATTACTACTACTAACTCCATATAATCAAACTGAGATCTGAGGCACTTTCCCAAGACCAACTACCAGAATGGATATCATTATATGTACATGCAGCAAATTTTGCACAATTCCTCCAGAGCCAGAAAACAAAAATCAGTAGAGAAGGAAAAGAACTATGAAAGCAAAGAGGACTGAGAGCTCCTCCTTGTGGACTTTCATGCGCCCTGCACCTTAGTGTGAAATTCGATTTGGGTGGATGGATGGATGGATAGGTGAGTAAAAGGATGGCTGGATGCTTACAATTTAGAGTTTAGAGTTAAAAGGTTACTTGGAATAGTTGTTAAACAGGAAGGGGCTGGAAGGAAAATAGGGTCAGAGTCAACATTAGCTCTGTATAATAGCTAATTAACACCTTCTGGGCACCGAACAGATAGAGGAGAGCCCCCTCCCCTGCCATGCTCTGTGATAGCCAGCTTGCCCAGCTTTCCTCATTCTTTCCAGCTATTTCCTCTCAGATTTCCTAGTTGATTTCTTGCTCCCTAAGCTCCTGAGGTTGGAGTGATCCAAACTCGGTCCTAGGCTCTGTTTTCATTTCACCCCGCGCTTTCTCCCTGCGTGACCTCACCCATTCCCATGATTTAAAAACCCTCTTGACCCCGATGGTTCTCACATGTATCATGCTTGGCCAGATTTCTCTTCTGATTCATATATACCACTATACACATCCACACAATTACCTACTCTTCAACTGTCCTTTGATGTCTTGGCGGCCGCTGAAGTACAATGTGTCCAAACCAGAACAGCTCCCCCTCCTGCCCCATCTGCTCCTGCTCCAGGACCTCTGGCACTTGCATTCACCAGAAGTCTGGGGGAGCAGTCTTAGTTCTACCCTTGGTGTCAGCAGCCCCCACCCTCCACACATAAAATACATCCCCAACACCGGCCATTTCCAGTCCCCAAATTTATTCCAACTCCTTCTCATCTGTCTTTATGATCATAAGCTTGAATTAACTAGCCACCTTAACTAATGCTGGGTCTCTGCTGGATCCTCCAAATGGGCCCCTAACTGGCCTCCCTGCTTGCATTGTTGCTTTCCAGTTATCGGTTCATGCTGTCACCAGAACGATCTTTTAAAACAAACAGGAAAGGTGTGCCTCCGCTGAGAATTCTTTCATTGCTTCCACTGTACTTCCTATAAAATCTCACAACATGGCCACGAGCCCTAGCACGGTGGAGCTCCTGAGACCACTGGAGATATTCCCAAGTCACGCTCTCCCTCATTCGCCTCTGGCCACCGGGCATCTGAGGGCCTCAGATAAGCTCAGCTCTTCCCTGCCCATGGGACTTTGTTCCTGTGGTTCCCTGGCCTGGAATGTTCTTCATCCCCTTCCTCTGGAATGATTAATTCCTACTTCTTTTTCAGCTTCAATGTCACTCCCTCAGGATAGAACTTCCTGGCACCCAGTCTATGTAATGTTCCCTGTCGTAGTCCATTCTGGATGTTATAACAATACCAAAGACTGGGTGGCTTATATACAACAGACATTTATTTCTCACGGCCCTAGTGGTTGGTCCAAGTTCAAGGTGATGACAGATTCTGTGTCTGCTGAGAGCTCACTTTCTGGTTCACAGATGGATGCCTTCTTGCTGTATCCTCACATGGGGAATGAGGGAGCTCCCTGGGGTCTTTTTTATAAGAGCACCAATCTACCTCCCAAAGGTCCCACCTCCAAATACCATCACCTTGGGGATTAAGTCTCAACACCTGAATTCTGGGAATCACAGACATTCAGTATCTAGCCTCCCCCAACCATTCTTCTCTCCCACAGTGGTCTGTACCTTTGCATAGGACTTCCTCTCACTTAGTAACTTAGACATTTCCATACCTATTTTTGGTAGGGTCCTTGTCTCTCTTTTACATTATAGTTTCACAAAGACAAGGGGTATGTCCTTTGTGCTCACAGACTTCTATTTTCTAGGAAACTGGAATTGAGAATCAGAACTGGTATCAGTCTTTGTTGGTTGCCTGCAATGAAGACAAGTCCTCCAAGAATGATGGGAAGCACCTGCCAACCAGAGACGACAATGGAGAAAGCAAGAGGGAAAATCCTCGCAAGAGGAGAGAGACAGACACAGTGATGGAGTGATAGAAAGACGCAGACTCACAGACACCCAGAGGGAGGCAGAGCTGCCCCTGCCCACACTGGCTTTGTTTTTATTTTTCCATATGAGATAGGTCTCTGAATCCTCCCATCAATAGCCTCTGAGCTCTGGGCTAGGCTGAGTGCATTTCCATAACCTGAAACCAACATGAGCTGGTTGGAGATGAGGACAGAACAATTGAAAGAAAATTGTCTTAGTCATTTAAGCAAAGAATAGTCATCTCGAATCAATCATTGAAAGTAACCCAGTGACAAATTTCCGGAACTGGGGTGCAAACTCTCCACATACTGTTAATTTGCCTATTTCTTCTCCTGGCTTTGGAAGGTGCTTCCCTGGTCTACAACCTCTGGACCCGTCTTCATGCTGGAGTGTGTCCATAGGCTAGAGCAGACCAAGGGTCTGGCCGCTCCAGACGTCAACACGTGTCACCTCAGAGTCAGATGGGAGCCCGGGGGCCCATTCTCTCTTCGAAGAGCAGCAGCAGAAGTCCAGCGCAATGACGACTTTTTCTTTTCTTCTTTGAAGGACCAGGCTGGGCTAATGCAACACATCCTTCCTGAAAATGATGCATTTCTAGGTCTCTGTGCTTAAGGGTATGTGATTTCTGAAGGGTAAACATGGCCTTAAAGGGGAAAGAATTGTTCTGCTTAACTATGCAGAGAATTCCCAGCAGCTCCTTTAATTTGGTTTGCTTGAATAGGGCACATTTGCATTCACTGACTTGGGGCTTTTTAGAATAGCAAATGCATGTCTCTCTTCCCTGTGTTTCATTAAATGACTAGGCAGTCTCCAAGCTGTACTAACGTTAGCCAATCCCCCTGAGATTTAGAGGCACATTGGTCTAGCTCACTTGTTTCTTTTCCTCTACTACTCCCCCACCTCAGCTTTTCTCTTTTTTTTTTTTTTTTAAGATTTTATTTATTTAACAGAGAGAAACACAGCTAGAGAGGGAACACAAGCAGGGGGAGTGAGAGAGGGAGAAGCAGGCTTTCTGCGGAGCAGGGAGCCCTATGTGGGGCCCTATCCCAGGACTCCAGGGTTATGACCTGAGCCGAAGGTCACTTAACAACTGAGCCACCCAGGCGCCCCAGCTTTTCTCATTTTAAAACCTTTGTCAGGGCGCCTGGGTGGCTCAGTGGGTTAAAGCCTCTGCTTTCGGCTCAGGTCATGATCTCAGGGTCCTGGGATTGAGGCCTGCATCGGGCTCTCTGCTTGGCAGGGAGCCTGCTTCCTCCTCTCTCTCTGCCTGCCTCTCTGCCTACTTGTGATCTCTCTCTCTCTGTCAAA
>PITA01019852.1:0-36560 GCA_004023965.1 Spilogale gracilis
ACCCCAGCAGGAGGATGGCACATGAAGTTACCGCGTTGTTCCCCAGGCAGATGCCGATAGCACTGTGGCCCACCCCTCCTCAGTCACTTGCATTTCCCTGCAGCTGTGCGCGAAGACAGTTTCCAGCTCCCCCTGCCTGAGGCCTTTCTTCATGGCCTGGGAGGTTGTCTGGCCACACAGGGCAAGGTAGCCGGAAGGAGCAGACCTCACTTTCCTGCAGGCTGACTTGGAGCGGTGCCTGGTGGAATCTGGCTCCTTCGTCCACACCTGGACCCGTTCAGTCCCATGTGTGTTCCTCCCATCCCTGACTCATGCTCCTCCTCTCCCGTGCTCCCTAAAGTCACCTCCCTGATAGACTCCCCAAGTCCCTGCTCTTGTCTCACTGTCAGCTTTTCGGAGGGGACTCAAGGCCACTCCCTAAAGCCTCCTGCTACAGGTTACATCTTTCATCTTTCTCCCAGAGGGTACTCCCTTTAAAAGGCTTGACTGTGAAGGCATCTGGCTGATTTCTTAAGGGCCAGTATTCAGACGTCGCTCATTTCCTAACGCTTCCCAATGTCTCCACCTAACCTCCTACCCTGGGGCTCTCCGTCCGCCCCAGTCCTATGGTTCTATTTCACTGCCTTCAGAGCCTTTACTGCAAATGACGCTGGATTAGACGGACAGTATAATTGACCCAGGGTTCCTCATGGGCCGGGGCGAGCTTTATGGAGCACACACAGCGCCCAGTACATGCTGGGTGGAACCTGGCGTGTGACCAGACAGATCTGCTCGTGAAAGGGGATTTCAACTCAGCCAGTGTGACAAGACCTTGAGAAACTTTGCAAACCGGAGTCATAGGAAATGATTTGAATTGTAATAATTCATACCAAACCATACAACAGTATGAACAGGGAAAAGTAGTGTTTTAGTTTACGAGTTTTGCCATAGTAAAACACCATTGACTGGCTGGCTGAAACAATGGAAAGTCATTTTCTCCCAGCTCTGGAGGCGGGATGTCCAAACCCTAAAAGGTAGTTGGCCCGGTAGGTTTCTTCTCAGGCCTCTCTCTGTGGCTTCAGGATGGCCGCCTTCTCATTGCACGTGTCTGCTGTCTCTGTCCTAACCGTCCTTTCTTGAAATGACATCAGTCATATCAGATTAGGGCCCACCCAAATGACCTCATTTTACCTTAATTACCTTGTTAAAGGCTCAATCTACAAACATCGTATCATTCTGAGGTCAGGGGTTAGGACTTCAACATATGCTTTGGGACGGGGGACACCTTTTAGCCCCTAACGGGTAGTCTGTAAATCTCTCCTAGACCATTTGGGGGCATATGTCCATAAGAATGAAGATCTGGACTTCAGATCTTTAAGTTTAACTATCTCAGACTGGGAAACTCCACCATTCTGCAAAAGCAAATATGTCCAGTTTCTTCTTATGGAATGAGGTGGAAAGTGCTGGCTAGGGGGGGCGGGGGGGCAGCAGCTTGTCTAGGCCCCTGAAACACTGTGGGAGGCGGAAAGATGCATCCAAAGATGAGATCCATGCCCCTCCCCCGCCCCACCCCATTCCTAGAACTTGTGGCTCTATTACCTTACATGGTGAAAGGGACTTTGCAGACGGAAGTTAAGGGTTTTGATATGGAGAAATTACCCTGGATTATCCATTGATCCTAATGTAATCACAAGGGCCCTTCTAACCGGGAGAGAGAGAAGAGAGTCAAAGTCTGAGGAAGATTTGAAGTCCCCACGCTGTGGGCTTTGAATTTGGAGGAAGGGCCCAGGAGACCCGGAAGGCAGGTCAGCCTCCAGAAGCCTGAACAGGCAAGGAGATTCTCTTCTGGAGCCTCTAGAAGGAATGCAGCTTTGCTGATACCTTGATGATAGCCCAGTGAGATCCATGTTGGACTTCTGACATGCAGAACTGAGTTTGTGGCAATTTGTTACAGCAGCCCCAAGAACCTACTACAGACAGAAAGGTCATTTAAGGACAGTACTTCAAAACAAGTCTGGGGATATCTTTCTTCAGGTTTTTTACTTCAGAGATCAGAGAAGGAACCCATTCATGATGGAGACTTTGCAAATTCTCATTGTCTTTGACACAGAAAATCTGATGTGGAAGAGAAAACAAGAAAAATGGCAATCTCTACCCTGGAATGAGGCTGGCTTAATTTAAAGTAAATTTAGCAGGGACACCTGGGTGGTAACCTGGTTGGTTAATCATCTGCCCTCCACTCAGGTCATAATCCCAGGGTCCTGGGATCCAGTCCCTCATAGGGCTCCCCACTCAGCAGGGAGCCTGCTTCTCCCTCTCCCTCTGTGCTCGCTCTCTCTCACTCTCTTGCTCGCTCTCGAGTAAATAAGTAAAACTTATTTTTAATTTGAATATATTCATATATAAAATATATAATATATACATTATATTATATATAAATAAACATATTTATTATAATTATCGTTAATTGATTATTATATATTATATATTATCGTTAAATAATTATTATAATAAATAAGGTGAGTGTAACATTGGGAACTCAGGAAGCGTCCGAGAGTAAGGACAGAGCCTGGTACTCTACAGCTAGTTCACTCCAGAATTCCCGGGTTCTTTCAGGACTCGGCCTAGAACGTCTCCAGGTGCACTGACTCAGGCGTGCAGAGGAGCTGGGCACACCTGTGCGGTGGCTGGGCTCCAGAGAAGGCCACGCCCACAGAGCATGCTCCAACCTCAGGCCCTGCGGAGGAGGCTGGGTTGCCTCCAGTGCCGGGCTTATCAAACCCAACTACTGACACTTGGAGGCGGAAGGCTCTCTGTTCCGGGCAAGCGTCCTGCACATTGTAGGGTGTATAACAGCACCCCTGGCCAATCTCAGCCCTCCTCACCCCTCGGGCAACTTCTCACCCCATCCCAGCGGCCATCGGAAGGCACCTCTAGACGTTGCAACAGAAACGTCGCATAAGCCACATGCATAATTTTTTCCTGTCCCCAAGTTGAGCAACCATCACCACTATTTAACTCCAGAATACTCTCACCATCTTCAAAAGAAACCCATACCCATTAACAATCATTTGCTAGTCTCCTCACCCCCTGAGCACTTGGCAAACCCTGATTTACTTTCTGCCCCTAGAGATTTGCCTCGTCTGGATATTTCATATAACTGGGATCATACAGTACGTGGCTTTTGTGTGTCTGCCTTCTCACGCTTACAATATGATTATCCAGGGTCATCCATGTGGGAGCATGTAGCCACACTTGGTTCCTTCTCATGGGTGGAAAAGTCACATGTATGGCTTTGCCGCATTTATTTTCATCCATTCATAAGCTGATGGACATCTGGGTGGTTTCCTGCTATTGTGGATAATACTGCTATGAACATTCACATACAGGATTTTTGTGTGGACATGGGTTTTCAGTTCTCTTGGCCCAGGAGTGGAGTTGCTGGGTGACTTTACATCCAACTTTTCGAGGAACTGCCATTCTGGTTTTCCAAGCAGCTGCCTCCCCGTAGTGTAGAGCAGTGAGCCACACACATAAATTTATTTTTTTTGGAAGCTACATTTTAAAGTTATAAGACACGTAGAGTAAGCTTTAATTAATTAATTAATTAATTAATGATTTTATTTATTTATTTGACAGAGAGAAACACAGCTAGAGAGGGAACACAAGCAGGGGGAATGAGAGAGAGAGAAGCAGGCTTCCCGCCGAGCAGGGAGCCCGATGTGGGACTCGATCCCTAGACTCCAGGATCATGAGCTGAGCCGAAGACAGATGCTTAACAACTGAGCCACCCAGGCGCCCCAGCTTTAATTTTTTATTAATTAAGTAATTTAACTTTTTATTAACTAAATCCATATAAAAATGAATGATATATTTTACTTTTTTTTCTGGTATTAAGGTTTCAAAATTTTGTACTTACATTATATCTCAACTTGGATGCTAACTCTGCACTGGAAACACTTGATCCGTATTTAGATTTCATGAAATTAACAACTGAAAGAATAGATTCGTATACCCAAATTGTTCCAAAATTAAAAAAATGTTACTATCAGTATCACACATGTCAGTTTTTGAATTTACATGTCAATTAATTAAAATTAAATGAAATTAAAAGTTCAGTTCCTTATTGCGCTGGGAGCATTTCAAGTGTTTGTTAGCTGCAAACAGCTAACGTCCTCTGGGTTGGACATCTCAGTTCTAAGTTAATTCTTTCATAATTATCGATTTTTTAAAAAAGCATACTGTCCCAGGCCTCAACCTTGGTTTCTTTTTTTTTTTTTTAAGATTTTATTTATTTATTTGACACAGAGAGAGATCACAAGCAGGCAGAGAGAGCAGAGGAAGCAGGCTCCCCGCAGGACCCCAGGATCATGACCGGAGCCAAAGGCAGAGGCTTTAATCCACTGAGCCACCCAGGCTCCCAACCTTGGTTTCTTTTTTTCCTCTCTTACAGCTGATTCAGTAACAAATTATAATTTTTTTTTTATTTTGAAAAATACACTTTTCTTTTTCAGAATAGTTTTTGGCAAAATTGAGCAGAAGCCACAGAGTTCCCATATCCCTCCTGCCCCACACGTGCACAGCCTCCCCCATTATCAACACCCTCTGCCAGCGAGGGGCATTTGTTATGACTGATGAACCTCACTGACACATCATTGTCGCCCAGAGTCTATGGTTTACAATAGGTTCCCTCTTGGTGGTGTACGTTCTGTGAGTTTGGACAAAGGTATGGTGACCTGCACCCACCATTACGGTAGGTGCTCTCTCTCTCTCTCTATATATATTTTTTTTAGTGAAGGGAGGGGGGAGGAGTGCAGTGGGGGATGGGCAGAGAGCGAGGGAGAGAGAGAATCTTAAGCAGGCTCCATCTATGCACAGCACAGAGCCTCAATCCCACGATCTTGAGATCATGACCTGAGTTACAATCAAGAGTCGACTGAGCCACCCAGGTGCCCCTGTGGTTCTATTTTGAAAGCAAGGGGCTGCTTCCTGCGTCCCATATATTCTTAGCCATGGTCTATCAGTCTGAACCAAGCAGTGAATAGCAGCAATTGTCACCCCATGAGCCCCTCCAGCCTCGCAGCTCTAACCCCGTGGAGCTTCTGTCTTTAACATTGAGTTCTAAGGCAGCCCTCCCTCCCCCCCAACCCGGCCAGGGCCTTCGTGTCCCCGTTGGCATCCTGGCAGCCTGGCCACTGGTCCGGCAGGCTCCATCGTGTCTCTTGTATCACTTTAAAAACAACACGCCACCCCACCCCCGAGCCGTCTATCAGGTTACTCAAGACAAAAGAGGACACTTTCCAGTTGTCTTTGAGGTCACAGGTTATTGGGCTTGGCAAAGCTAGAGCCGAGGTGGGGGGAGTGGCTGCTTTCCCCTTGAAAGTGAGTTTTCATCAAAAGCTGTCTAAGGACTTAGGTCTAAAGGTCAAGTTCAGCAGCAACATCTGCCCAGAGTCAGGGAATCTATGGCCCATTCCCTCAAGGATTTGGGGCTCATGTAGGATGGTGTCTCTCCCAGTCTCACCTGTGGGCAAGTCCCCTGAGACAATGTTGGCAAGCAGCTTCTGATTCCCCAGGTCTAGAGCGGGGTCTGGGATCCTGCGTTCCCGGTAAGCTCCCAGGGATTTCCAGTGACACACTTGGAGCAACCACAGCTTTCCCCGGAAAGTGTTCGCTGTGTCCTGCCCTTTCCTTCCACTCTCCCCATCACACTAATCTGCCCAATAGTCAATATCAGTTGATGTTGATCGAGTTTAAATATGTGCCAGGCGCTGTGCTAAGACTTCAGTGGGTTAGCTTATTGAATCATCTCACAACCCAACACGATAAATTCTGTGGCAGTCTGGGCTCTGGGTCGGCGGGGGGCATGGGGGGTTGGGGTGCAGCCTCGCTTTAAACAGTCTGCCTCACTCCAGGCCCTCACCTAACTACGTTACATAGCCTCCTAATTCCTAATTTTAGGTCCGAGTTCCTCAACTGTCTTTATTTATTTTTTTTTTTTAAGATTTTATTTATTTGACAGAGAGAAACACAGCGAGAGAGGGAACACAAGCAGGGGGAGCGAGAGAGGGAGAAGCAGGCTTCCCGCCGAGCAGGGAGCCCGATGTGGGACTCGATCCCGGGTCTCCGGGATCATGACCTGAGCCGAAGGCAGTCGCTTAACCAACTGAGCCACCCAGGCGCCCCTCAACTGTCTTTAGAAGTCCCCTCTGGTGGAGGGGACTGAGTGGGTAGTGAGGGTAGGAAGGACACTTCTCTGTCACTCATGCCCGTTCCCCGTGTACCTTGTGAATGTTGTACTGTGTGCGTGTGACCTGCTCAAATAGATGATGAACAGTTTGAAAAAAAAGCCCATGGCCTTCATAGCCAGAACCATATACCACTATGGGGTCAGTGTCAGACCAGTTCCCAGGGCGAGGGAGTCAGGTATCTTTCTCCAAATTCGACATCATTGGTGAGATGGCGATGGCTCTTTAGGCTCCAGCCGTACCCTTTCCATCCTTTTCTAAGACACTCCCCACATGCCACTGCAGCAATCTTCCTGAAAACTAAATCTGGGAATATCATTCTCTTGTTTAAATCGACAACACCTTCCTAGCTCCAGCCAGAGCTTGATGGACCCTCTCTCTGCAGGCCTAAATCTGAATGTTTGGAAGGACACATATGGATTTCCATATCCAGGCAGTAGGCTCTTGCCCAGGTCTCCCTGCTACCCTGCCCTTTCCATGCACCCCATAGTCTAGTCATTCCAAATGACTGGGGGCTTCCTGCCTCAGTGTCTTATTCATGCTGTTTCCTTGACGTGCTCTCCCGATGGCACATTGGCTGACTCCCTTAACCTTCTCTGCCTCCTTACGTGGAAAGTAAATTCCAAGAAGACAGTCTTTGGCTGCTGACGTCCTTTCTCAGCAGCTCTGATGAGGTCTGGCACACAGAGAGGTTTCTGTAAGCATTTCCTGAATAAAGGAATGAAAGAATTAAGAAGCGTAAATGCACAGTCAGCCCATAGATGGATTCTGGGTCTTTCCCTGATATGCTTGTCCCTTCTCTTCTCCCTGAAGGAGAATTCCTTTCCCCCATAATGTTTTATTCCTACTGCTGGAATTCTAGCACTTACTCTAGTATGGCTGTGGTTTTTCCTGGCCGCTACTGTGTGCGCCGCGTGGAGACAGACTCTGGGTCTGATTCATCGGTGAGCGCCCAGGACAAACCCAGTGCTGAGTTAAATCTCATTCAAGAGGCAAGACAAACATGAACAATCATATTCCCCCACCCCCTCCGATCTGCTGCCCCCACCGCATTTGCAGAGCCGAGGAGGGGGTGGGGGGGGCAGGCAGGCGGTAAAATTGCAAATTCTGTAAGTTCCCCTTTCTGCTGATGCTTAAAAAATTATCTTTCTGAGTCAGCACAGGTATTTTGATATTGCCTTGAGATTTCGGGTGTTTTTTTTTTTTAAGTGATGGTTTAAAAACAAGTGCTTTCACATTTACTATCAAACTCATGGTCTTGGGTGGGAAAATAATCATCAAGAGACCCACTTACTTTCTCATCGTTCACATGTCTCGCTCAGGGCCCAACTCTGACAATAAACACTAGGAACTCCCTAGTCACTGCCTCTCCATCAGCTGCTGGGAGAGCGTTCAGCTCAGGCCTGTCCTGGTCCCTGGACCAGCGGTCCCCGGACTCCTGACTACAGGGGTCTGAAAACCAGGGAACGAGGAGGGATAGACCCTGATTGTACTAAATTTCACCCTCCCTACAGACCGCTTACTACAGAAGCAAATGGACCCTCCAAAAGAGACCCAGCCTCCCAGAACGATCCTGCAGCTGGAACAGCATTCTAAACCTTAAATTCAATCCACCCGTCAAGGGGCAAAGCGTCACTGCTGAGCCAAGGGGAGACTGTGGGGGAAGGAAGGCCAACGGGACAGGCCAACGGGAAAGGAGTGGGTTGCTGTAGTGGGTTGAAAATTGTCCCCCCGAATTTGTCTACCTGGAACCTCAGTATGTGACCTTATTTGGAACTGGGGTTTTCGCAGATGTAATTAGTTAAGAGAAGGTAAAAAGACAGGAAGGATTCTTCCATAGAGCTTTCAGAGGGAGCATGGCCCTGGGAACACCTTGATTTCAAGCTTCTGGCCTCCAGATCTGAGACAGCAATGCCTGGTGTTCTAAGTTGCCCAGTCAGTGGTCATTTGCTCCCGCAGCTCGAGGAAGCGGATACGGTCACTGGTGCTGTGTCCAGGGATATGTCAGGAGGAAAAATGTCTGTTTTTCCATTTCTGCCTCCAAGACCACTTCCAGAGTAGTTCAGGAGACGAGAGTTGCCTCAAGGATGAGGTGAAAAGGGTCATATGGTTGTGCTGAGGAAAGCAAACGGAAAGAAAAAGGTGTCTGTTCTTATTTTTGTTTAGGCAGGACAATGATTTTTAGTTGGATTTTGTTGAGAGAGGAGTTTTCTAAATTCCTTCTCAGATCAGGGAGGTGTGAGTTGTGCCCTCAGTGGGAGCATGTGAGGCTTCAGACAAGGTACGCAGCCCTCTCGGGGCCCGGAGGGGCTCCCAGACTTCACACCTCCTGGCATCAGGACTGTGGAAAGCCGTGAACACAGATCTTTCCTCTGCTTCCGTTCTGGGACACGGGGAGTAGCCCAGCGCCCACATACCAGTGTGGCTAACTTACACCAGCTCCCGCAGGGGCAGTGGCCGAACCAGGCAGAACTAAGGGCCTGGGAATCCCCTAAAAGAATGCTCAAGTTATTGGATCAGAGGCAGGCCTAGGCAGAGAGAAAACTAACTCCCCACACAGTCCTCAAATTCCTTTATGTGATTGAGAGCTCAAGAGGAAGACAAGATAAGTTCCAGGAAAAAAAAAAAAAGAATAGCAACAACAACAAAAACCCTTGCATATACTCATGCATCAGGGAAGAAATATATGAATTTCCATCAGGGCAAATATCAGCTCAGCATATTTTCTGCTATCCTGGCTCAGATCACTACATTGAATCCAAGACATTGTCTTCCTTTCTTGGGTCTCCCAGCATTTCCCTAACAACTTCAGCGTCCTGAGACTTCTTTCTGAATCATTTTGTTTACTCCCATCTACAGTAGGAGAGTTGATTTTGATGGTTCCCTGAATTTCTGGTCTAATCACCATATTCCTCCTCCTTCCTCTCCACCCAGCCTTTAATTCCCTTCATCCTTGCCATGCCAGTCTTCTCAACCTAACCCTTCAACCATGCGTCGTAATCATTCAGTCGCTCATGGTAGAAACAAGGGGTGCTTCTCTCTCTCTTTCTACTCCAAAAAGAACAGATGGCTTCAGTTTAGATCTAAAGAAGACCAAGGCCAACCAAGCAACAAATTATTAGACACGAAGACTTACATTTTAGTACAATACATATTAACGAAAGCACAGGACCCTTGGGAAACTTTTCACGTAGCAGATCAACGTCTCAATGGAGAATGAGAAGAAAACCATACTCCAAAGAGGCAAAACCTTCCTGCCTGGTTGGCAAGGAAACACTGGCCCAAGAACAAATTGGGTGGATTTCACTTATTTGGCCTATTTTCTGAGCACCTGCTATATGCCTCGCACCAAGTTGAGAAAGACTACCTAGGAAATTTTGTTTCTGCTGAATGAAGCTGTCTCTGAATCTAATTGGGCAGCCGTGTTGCCTGCTGGCTATCTATACCCTTCTAGAACTGAACTCTCTGGGGAGACATTTTCTGACCAGAAGCCAAACCTGGGACGAGAGCTATCGTGCTACTTACTATAAGAGACAGATGGCAGAGAAGGGACTCTTTAAGCCCCGGGCTTGCATTTTCTCAGTTTTGGGTAATGACCATCCAAGACAAGTGACCTGCCTCTATTCACATTTATATTCAGATTTTCCCTGTGCCCGATGCCATGACGACTGTGCACCATGAAGCCACACTGAATAGGCAGGATAGCGGCGTCATGACCACGACAAATATTTCCTGTGTTTAAGATTTACAAGAACTTGCTTCGTACAATGTATTATTTTCAGTGAAGTACAGTAATTGCTACTACATTGGTTTTGATTTTGCTCACAAATTCTAGAAACTGTAAAGAGAGTGATGCTCTCCTAGAACCTGACTAAGGGTTAATTCTCCCCCACTGTTATCCCGTCTGAAATCTACATAGACATTTCAGGCTGTGGGAAGTAGACAGTACTGGGCAACTCACCCCCAGCTCATGACCAATAGCAGGGATAGAGTCCGTGGCCCGCGTGGGGACATCAAGGGGGGTCTGGAGGCCCCTGCAATGATACACAAAATTGTGTAGGTAAAACAAGATTTGGAAGAAGAAGAAGAAGCCATAACTTTTCTCAACTCCAAAAATATTAGCAGAGTTGGGGGCTGGCAGGCTCTGCCCTTCTGCTCTGGGGCTGTGAAGATGCTCATTGGCTTGGACTAGGTCTGTGAGCCTCCAGAACTCTGCAGGGAGGGCTGGAGAACCCCTCTGAGGAGCCATGCAGCCCACGGCAAGCACAGGGCATTCCCTGCACCAAGGAGAGAGGAGCAGCAACACGAGAGACACGACAAGAACCAGGACATGGGAGCCCACAGGGACCAGCCCACCGTCTCCTCCCTGGTCCTCTCTGGGGTGCCCACGGGCTCCTTCTGGATCATGTCCGTGGGTCTGACGACAGGCCGTGTCTTCTGCTGTAAGAGCTCTCATAGTTCACAGAGAGGATCCCATCCAGAAGCCTACAAGTCCAAATCTGGTTCCAAGAAGAAGGGGAGGTTTAAGCCTCATTTCAGGGTTTGTGTTGTTTACAAGGCAGGAGGACATAGAACCCCAGGGCTGTCTGGGCCAAGAGATATGTCTAGCCTCTCACTTTACTGTGGAAGAAACCGCCTCGGAGGGACCCGGAGACTTCTCCAAAGTCACTCTCCACGGTGCCGCAGATCCAGGACGGGAGCCGGGTTTTCTGATGCTCACTCCTCCATCTTGCACTGATTCCACTTTCCTCTAACCTCCTCATCCAATCCCCATGTCCCCAAGGTAGCAAAAATGTCTCTTCAGAAAAAGAATTCAAGTAAATTCAAGTAAAATCACGGGCCTTTCCAACTCCGTTTCCCTTATGTCTGCATAACTCCCCTCCAATTTGCAGATACACCTGGGAAGGATAAAGGCTGCTTTTCTGACTCGGGCTTGGCAGCCGAATACGGTAGAGGTCTTCTCGTGTGTTGGGATACCTGGCATTTTTGTCCTTGACCTACACAACCCCAAGTCCCAAAGGTGTACTTTTCTATGACATTTTGCAGATGTTACCTATATTAACATATGTAAAGAACTTAGCCTGGTATCCGCTCCATATTAAGGGCCACACGGGGCTTAATGATGATGGGTAATAGGATAGCACCTGCTTCCCATGCCCCGAGAGTCACAAGAAACAGGTAGATTTGACTCACACATGGTGGTTCTTTGCTCACACCTTGTTTCCAGGCAAAGATTCCACTGAATGTACAAGAGCCCCTCGGCCCTAGCAAAGGACATTTGTTATAGAAACCCAATCCCCTTCCAATAAAAAGATCCAGTTGGCCTTTTACCAACTCCACCACTTTTCCAAGAAACCAGGATGGGCTTGGAACGCCAGCTGGCTGCAGCTTTCTGGTCTCCTGGGAGGGAAGGGAATGAAGAGTAGATCAAATGACAAGGGTGTTCGAGATCACGTTTCAGGGTGAGGATTTCCGACACCTTCTTCTGTGGTGGTTTTTGTTGTTGTTGTTTCTTGTTTTTTGTTTTTTGTTTTTTGTTTGTTTGTTTTACCATTCAACGCCTTTCTGGGCAACCCAGCAACTCCTAAAAAAAACCTCAAGTTGATGAAATATTCTAGTTTGCCCGTAAGCTTATTTGAGCTAGGCGCCAGGCTGTTGCGGGGCGGTATGGATTTGCTCTATCGAATGATTGAACGGCTGAACGACACTGTGCCTGCAGCGAGGGCAGGGCTCCGCAAATACGGGGGAGAGGGGAGCCCCGGGGCCAGGCTGCAGCCGCCCAGGATGGCCGGGAGAGGGGAAGGGCCCGCTTGAAGTTTCCTGGAACCACGAGGATGGAAATTGATGATACGAGGACAACTGGCGAAGAACATGGTGTTGTTTCTGTCTAGTCCAGATAAGGAAGAAAAAGCATTTAAAGAACATTTAAAAAAAAAACAAACAGAAGTTAGGGGGAAAAATGATCCCCCCCTCCCCAGCACACGTCAGCCTCCAGCAGTGTTCCCAGCTGAGGCAAGGATCTAAGTGGCTCGACCCTCCTGGCCCTGGGGGGGGGGGGTGAATTTGGCCTTTGGAACCGTGGCCTCTCCGTTGATGATCCATCTTCTCACATTTCCCCATTCCACTCCCCCCTTCAACTTCAAGATCACCTTGCCTCATGCCTTTTTGATCCCTTGGCATTCAGACCAGCCCCTCAAGTCCCCTTTCCAAGAGCCACACCCCTTGCCCTTTGTGACATTAGCCATCGGACTAGTGACTTCCCAAAGGTACCCAGATGCCTCCAGAAGGTCCCCAGGGCCAACCTCACTTGCCTTTTTCTTCATTCTCCAGAAATATATTTTCCTCTTGTGTCCAAAGGAGTGTTTTCAGCCGCAGCGACAGACGAGCCAACTACTGACCTCAGACTTGAGGATCTTTGCCGCTCACTTCACCCAAAGTCTGGGTAGATGGTCTCATTGTCGCTCCAGTGGCTCAAGGAAGCCCACGAGCTCCCAAGTCTTTTCTCTCGTCCTTCTCCAACAGGCACAGTGTGCTGACTTTCACAGCGGTGGCTGCCTCTTGCCACGAAGATGAGAGCTCAGCACTGGGCATCCCATCTTCATGACAGGAAGAACGATGGGGGTAGGCAAGGCATCTGCCCTATCTGTGTCTGCTATAAGGAAAGCAAAGACTCCTCAGAGGCCCCTTAGCAGAATGCCTCTTGCATCTCATTAGCAAGAACTGACCCTTTTGCCCTATCTTGCTATGCATCTATTTATGTGGTTTTCCAGCTTTTTTGGTTGAAGGTAGCAAGGGAAGAGGGGTTGGGGATATTGTTGAGTTAGTCAACCACAATGCCCACCACATCTGCCACACTCCATACAGTAGAGAAGATTTCTGAGCCTGCAGAGAAATGTTCAAGAATCATCTGAGAGTCGCTACAAGTGACATAAGGGCTACAACACTTGGGGGCAAATGGGGGGCTCCGACTCCTGATTTCGGCTTGGGTCATGATCTCATGGGTCCTGAGATCGAGTACCACATCAGTCTCGTCCCCAATGAGGAGTCTACTTTCTTTTTCTCCCTCTCCCTCTGCCATCCTTACCCTCCCACACTCTCTCTCTTAAAAAAAAAAAAAAAATAGAGCGCAACATCCGGTCATCACACAGTAGGGATTGTATCTGTGGAGTGAAAGAGGAAAATTCGGTGGTGACCTCGTTTCCTCTTCTGGAGTAGCACTGATAGCTAAAGTCCATTCATTTGGCTGTTGGCTCAACTTGTCATAATTGTTAGTTATCTTTTCCAGGTACACCTTGTCTCTTCAGCAGGATTATAAGCTATTTGAGAAGAGGGATCTTATCTCTTACCACCTTCTATTTTAGTGACTAAATGAGTCTCGTGCACTTGGTTGGCATTGAGGACACTCTCATTAATGAAGAGGGGTGCAATTCTGAACACCATGGGGCAGATGAAGAGACCTCACATCTTTCCTAAGGGATCCTCCTCAGGAAGCCAAAGTTTCGAGAGGACCAGCGGAGGAAACTATGCGTTTTTAGGATGAGAGCCGTGTTGATAGAGATGGGGTTGGAAAATGTGATAGGAGCAGAGGGTAGGTTCTCAAAGCCAATACTGCTTTCAGAAAGAGGTTTGGAAGTGTTATTAAATCTGGCTCACCGTTTCCTCTCCTTGTGTTCATTCATATGCTTATTCATGCGGCACTGTTAACGTTAGTGGAGCCCCTACTGCGGGCTATGGTTCTGGAAATTCAGAAATGAGTAACAGAGTCCCTGCCCTTGGAGCTTGTGAGGAAGCTGACAGACAAGCAAGGGGTCATGTTGCATAATAAGGACCATTACATCTTCCACCCAAAATGTCTCTGGAACCCAGAAGTGCTAGCTTTTAAATTAACGGGGAGTTCTGAGCCTCTTAGTGGTGTTTGCCTTAACTTCTCTTGTCAGGCAGCCTGAGTTGGAAAGGGCTTTACAGCCAGACAGATTTGCCTTTAAATTCTGGTTCTGTCATTGATGGTGGGACCTTGGGGCGATTTCTAACCCCTGAGCATCAGCGACCTCGTGTTTCAGTTCTCAACTGACTGCCCCTCAGCTCCCCGTGAACCCTTCCCCGTATGCTCACTGAGAACAGAATTTCATGAACCATTTCTCTGTCCCAGTAAGCCCAGTGTAAAGCGTTCTTAGCAGAGGGCTCTGGGAGGACACTGTAGGAGGAGGGTGACCCTTGGCATTTTCAGCGTGGGCTGTGTGTGTGTGTCCACGCCACAGGGCCGGCCCCAGCACAGGCCTCCCAACATGGCCTGCCTGCTGCCCTGAGGCCTCGGCCTGGGGCGATCTCCTCACAGTCCTCTGTCCTTGGGACCAGAGCTCTGCTTGGCCCCTCTCTGTACCAACATCCCGCGTCCGTGGCCCCAAATACACAGGGCTGTCATTCCCTGTCCCTACTCCTGCCACATGTTGCCCACCCTCTGTGAAGGTCCCAGCCTCTGCCCCTGCCAGGGTCTAGACCCCTGCTGCATGGCTCTGAGCTGGGTGCCGACTGCCTGCCCCCAGCCCACATGTGGAAGGGTGGTCTACAGCTCACCCAGCAGCTCCAGACCAACTCTGGCCTGGCTAAGCCAGCGAACTTCTCTGTCATCTGGTGGCCTGTTTCCACCTTCTCCAGCTAGATCTGAGCACCTTGCAAGCTGTCCTTCCTCGGCTCTCCTGCCCCTTAGAGCATGGCGGGGTCTCCCTGTAGCCAACAGTTACTCTTCTTCTTCTTCTTCTTTTTTTTTTTTTTAAGATTTTATTTATTTGACAGAGAGAAACACAGCCAGAGAGGGAACACAAGCAGGGGGAGTGAGAGAGGGAGAAGCAGGCTTCCTGCGGAGCAGAGAGCCTGATGTGGGACTCCCTCCCTTGATGTACTGTGTGGTTGCTGTCTCCTGCCTGGACCCAGGCTTCATCTCATCTGCGAAGAAGAGATGATAGCATCCATCTTTCAGATTTACTTGACCGCTCAAATGAGAAAGCCTATGTAAGGCCCAGGGCTCACTTCTCTGCTCATCAGAGTTGTTCAGTTTTCTCTTGGCCCTAGCCACTGCTTTCCTTTCACAGAGAACAAGGGAAGCTAACCTCAGCCAGTGCCAGAGATTCGACGGGATAAATGTGTAGTTAGTCCTGGAGGAGGAGACAGAGGGTCAGAGAGGCCCAAGAGGTTACTTGGAGTCATATATTCAATACTGTGCTGAGCTGAACTCAGGTGCCCAGTCCTCGGAGTCCACACTTCACCCACTGCACTGGGCGTCATCCTGGAGCCCCAGACCCTCCCCTTCTTTTCCCTTGAATGAGAACAGCTTTCTGGCCACCAGAGCCTGCTGAGATCCAGCACTCACTCCATAAAGAGACTAGCCGAGGAGCAGGAGACTCATTGGCTGGGGCTCTTTCACAATGACTTCACTGAGAGATGTCCTCCTAAAAGAAAGGTCTGACTCATTTGAAAGGTGTGAGTCAGTGGTTTCCCCTCTCTCTGAGTTAGTCTCTGAATGAGACCCAAGGAGCCCGTCCTTGGAACCGAGTCTCACCCTTGACAAGTATGCACTGGGCGCTTTAAAGCTCCACTTTGAGAAAATCCCCTTATTTCAAATCAGATTTATGGAATTTCACATCGGCAGTGGATAGTTGGTGTGGGTTGTTGCCTGGACATAATTTCCAAAGGGCCAGCAGTGTTTGTTGGGCTCACTAATGCTCTCCAGTGCTAAGACTAGAACTTGGGACATAGTAGATGCTCAGTAAACATTTGCCTAGTGGATGAATTTACACAGTCAAGGATTTGCCGTACCTCTTTACCTATGTGGGGCTTCACTAGGCTATTTTAAAGTGGGATTTTATTTTCAAAGCAAGAGAGGGGAGGAGAGAGTAAACATTAATAGGAACATGACTATTTTGGAAATCAATGCATGGTATCGTTAGGCTAATATATTTCAATGACCAAACTCCCCCGATCAAAACTTATTTGTCCTGGGACTCAGCCCCCTCTGGAGACTAGTGTCTTCTGGGTGTCAGCCTATAACTTGTTTTGTTTGTTTGTTTGTTTGTTTGTTTTTGTAATAAGCAATAATGGTGGGTAACATCTCAGTAAGTAACACAGGGCTTTTTAACGGGAGCCTTTTGGGAAAAAACTGTCCAGTGCCTGGCAGAGAGCTCCACACAAGGAAGCTGTCCCATAAATGTCTGTTGGCACTGATGACAGTGTGATGACGACAGGACCTTAAAATAAAGGACTGACACGGGCAGCAGAAGTTCAGCAAGAAAGAAGGCTCAGAGAAGGATCGTGGTGTTTTTAACTGGACAGTCTTCCTTCGTTTCTCAAATCATGACCAGGAAGCTACCCACACTTTTAATGCTTAATATTTCAGTATATTTGTACTACAGCTCATTATGAAAAATCTGAACCAAAAACCCAATGCACAGAGCATTCTCCGTGTGTGTTACAGAGCTTCAGGTATGGAGGTGAAACCTTACACATCTTACGCTCCTTGACACTAAGAAAACAAAACAAAACAAAACAAAGCCCTTGTTTCTTATTTCCCAGAAGCGATCTTCCTTGTTTTCCCTTTTCCATTTTAACATGATGGGGGATACAGAAAGTGAGTAAATACATTTTTCTTTTTAGAAACACCGGGATGCAGACCAATAGTGCCCCGGCTTCTGGTTAAAAGTTTTTTTTAAAAATAGAGTTTTTCCAAAGTCAGGAGCAAATGGAAGCCCAAAGTCCTTCATATTTTAGAGGTTTAACAGGTGACGGTGTGCACGGTTCGCTCGCGGACTCCTTCTTTCAACAAGTGCTCATGGTGCACCTGCTGGGCGCCAACTGCTAGAGCGGGTCTGAAGGCCACGTAGAATGGGAGCTCCTTCCCGATGGGCAGTTGCCTGTGCTATGTCTGCATCACTGCGGACACCCTGGTACGCTGGAGGCGGAAAATAAACATTCGTTGAATCGGTGAGGGTCCCAGCCCTCATGGAGTGCATAGCCCAGGATATGACACTGAATTTCTTCTTGTTCATTAGCACTTGTACGCCAATAAGATCAGAATTAAATGAACGTCAGGATGAGTTTAAGGAGGAGATGAGAGGGGACCCACTGGTGGCAGCAGCCAGCCTTGGGGGAGTGTGGAGGACGGTGTGGCTATGCTGCTCTCCTTCGCACTGGCAGTATGTAAAGGGATTTACTGCAGGGTGGGAAGACCCAAGAATCTCCCATGTGGTTTACGGGAATGGGCCTCCGGACTTGGAGACACACTGTGCCCAGAAACCTTCCAGGTTTGTTATGTGCTGGGAGACTGTCTCCTCCCCTCTATAAGCCCAGTTATCAGTTTCTGCACATTCAAAGGGGGTTGCTCCAAAGCAGGAGTCCTGGAGGCAAAGATGGACCTACTTGCCTAAATTTAGCAGCAATTCCCTTTATGCTGGTTGGGCATGATTTTGATGTGTGTTGAAATAATTGATGAGCTAAAAGTTTTAAGAGATAAGAACGTAGTCCAAGATCTTGTTGCTTCCTTAAACAAAAGCTGATGTCACAGTACAGTCAGGGTTTAGTCCTCACAAAGTGAGCTCCCTTCCCTTCTTTTCCCTTCCTTTCCCTTCCCTTCCCTTCCCTTCCCTTCCCTTCCCTCCCCTTCCTTCATTCCTCCATTCCTTTTTCTCTCTCTGTCTCTCTCTTCCCCTGAATCTTCTACTTCTCATGGACATGGTCTGCCTGCCACAGGCATCTGTTTTAAAGTGGAAGAGGCATTCTAGAATTCTATAACCTTCACGGGGCAGAAATAATGGGCAGTGTTGGTGACCAGACATAAACTCCTTAATTCATTAGAGGCAGGTTCAAAGGACAGGCCATTCTCTGTTCTTTAGTAACATTATTAACCAGCAAGCTGTCCTATTTGGGGGACAAAGATTATTCATTGCTACTTTGCAAGCATTGTATATTTCCTTTGTTATGATCATGTGAAATGTATCTTTCTGGAGAGACACACACAAGCTGTGCTGACTTAACTTGATCAAAATAGTTTATATTCAATTTATTTCTGTCTTTTCTCCTGAGAGAGAGACAAGAAAGCATCAAATGATGACTGTGGGAAGGCTTTTTGCTTATAATGGGGAATTCGAACAAGGGCCCCCTGAAACGTAGTTGCTTAAATGTGCATTTCCCCAGGAAGCTAATAGCTTAGAGAGGGTTTCGGAACCAGTGTTTAGATTTCAATCATTCCTGCTACTCCTCTTGTTTATGATTATAGTCATCAAGGATTAATACTCTTGGGCTTGCAGGAATGCCCAACTGTGGGCTCTCCTAGGAACAAGTCTATTAATACCACTTTTATCTTCCTAGGTGCAAATTCAGGAAACAGTCAGGGAGAGAAACTCTCTCAGCCAGCTGCCAGCTTCGTCAGATCCTGCTGGGGAGCAGTCTGCACATGCTGGGACCACAGCAAATCCCTTGCCCAACGTAGGAGGGATCGACGAGGAAGACACATCATTGGCCCGATGCCTGGAGCTAGGAAGCTGTACTCGATGCCCACAGCATGGAGAAAAGCAGGACAGAAAAGACTACACACTTGGCGGTTCCTGGGTAGACCTAGGATCTGAGCTGAGCACCCAAGATGTCAATAATGAAAATACGTCCCCCTGGGAGCTGTCAGTGCTTCTTCCCCAGGAGGGCAGGGCTGGCTTCTGGGATCCCAAGCCTCTCTCTGTTGCTTCCCCTGAACCTGGAAATACCAGCCTCACCCTGGAAACTGTATGCGATGGGCCAAGAGGCAGGAAAGCAGCAAGCGTGTTGGAGCATCTTGAAGAATGTGACCAAGGAACATGGGACACCATGGATTCTCCTGCTGGAGCCTCAGCCAATAGATATTTGCCTCAGGAGATTAGCTTCACGAACTTAGAGTCCGCTGAGAGTCAAAGCGTAGCATCTGATTCCCGTTCTCCTGATAATGAGATGCTAGGCATTGTCTCTCAAACGCAAGGTTCTGAGCGTCCACAGTCTCCATGCAAGAGCAGCAAGGAGCAGAACTCAGCCATGCTCCCTCTTTTTACCAGTACTTTTACCTGGAACATTTCACAGCAGGCCAGCGAAGGTAGCACAGGGGAAAATTTAGCAGAGCTGGAGAATGTCACCTCCACACTGTTCTCCCTAGTACAGCCTGGCCAGGAGGGCCCAAGCCCCAGCCACTCGGGAGGGGTTGAGGAAAGACAGCCTCTGTGTTCTGAGAACAGCTCTTCTGTGCAGTTTCTAGAAGGCAGTGACAGGAGCCCCAGGACCAGTGTCCCACACACCGCAGACACACCAGCCAGAAATGGTTCGGTTGTGATGTTTCCTCATGAGAAGCCGGTGACTTTAACTGCTAATCTTGAGTGTCTTCAGGTGACCAGGGACAATGGAGACACACCGACAGTTACCATGGCCACCAAAGTCCACCCAGCCAAATACCTCCCTGTTTCAATCGCTGAGAATAGTCATGCCAATGGCCCTGCGGGTGCACCTCAGGCTGTGGGTGGAAATCTTTGCCAGCTTCCTTCCAATGCACAGCTGGGTCATATTTTAAATGATTCCACGACTGCATCTCCAGAAGAGCATTCTTGCGTGACTCCCAGTGGACCAGGAGTACACGTCCTTGTTCCTCAGCTCCCAGAAGTAGAGGGTTTCTGGTGCAGCTCCCCTCTTCAGACTGATAACCATTCTGGAAACAAGAGCCTGACTGTGGACACAGCAGACAGGAGGGGGCTTGAAGAGCATTTCCAAGACAAAGAAAGTGAACCAACGAAGAGGGTCCAGCAGGGGAGCTCCGCCCAACAGAGTTCTCCTCCTGAAGAGGACGCTTGGCCTCTGACACATGCTGCCCAAGGGCAGATAGACCCAGGGTCCTTGGACTGCGTATCAGCAAACTCCAGGGAGGAAAGAGGACAGAGCTCAGGCCTGGGGACTAGCATGTGTGAGGTGGCTGAAGCCACGGTGGAAAATGGAGGTCAGGCTCCAAGCTGCATTTCACCTCTCTCTAATGTCCCCCTAGAAGAGTCTGGAGGGAGCAGCCCAGGGCTTTGGGAAGCAGGCAACAAGCTGAAGATCATCACTCTGGAAGCTTCCATCCCAGAAGTCTGGCCACCAAGTCACCCGCCAGGTTCCGAGTACAAGGAGTTGGAAGCTGGTCCCGCGATGCCTGCTGGGGTCTGGGCCGGGCCTGACCTTCCCGAGGCTCACGGCCCTCAGGCTGAGTCTGGCTCAGCCCTTGCTAATAACAGCGAAACCCACGGGAGAGGAAAACTAGCCAGCCGCGCGTACTGGAGTAGTCTCTCTTCTGAGTATTTGAGCCAGCCCAGACTCTTAGAGTCATCTGTGGATCCTGTAGATGGAAAGGAATTATATGTCACAGACTTGCCATCAGAGGCCTTCAAAACTGGAAAGAAGGAAAATGTTAAGAGTGTGAGTCAAAACCCAGAGGAAAACCGAATCCAGGCGGATCATGCTGCCTTCTTTAAACGGTTTCTGACCCGCCTGAAAATCGTAGAGTCCTTGGTGGACCCCACGGATGAAGCCGGTGTGGTGGTGTGCGCACGGGCCCAGACGGCGGGGACTTCGGCGTCCACGGCAGCTGTCACCAGAGAGGACGGTGAACGGAATGATGGGCACACGGGCCGGAGACCAGAAGTCCAACCTGTCATCTTGCAAGTCCCGACTCCCCACGAAGGTGGGGGGGCACTTCCACGCGGACGTGGAATCAGCCAAATACAAGAGCGCAGTGAGAGAAGCCCCGGGGAGGTTGAACGAAATAAAAACAACAGAGAAGAATCTGTCTTCCCCACTTTACGCCCCACAGTGATGACTCATGCATCTGTTGGAGTTGATATTCTCAGCTCCTCGGGTCAAATTCATGACGTCCCTGAGAAGGGCTTAGTGGAGCCCGGAAACCACCAATACGCATTTTCTGACTCAAAGGAGAGAGCAGCCGTTGAGAATGAGTGTGGGAAACACTCGCCCTCTCCCAGTGGTCTCGCTTGGTTGCCTTTCACCTCATGTCCTGAAGGAAGCCTCACAAACTTCTCCGAAGGTCACAAAGTCCGGGAACCTGCAATGGAGGAGCTCCGCCCTGGGGGGGCCAAACCCGCCAGCGCTTCGGGCTCCCCAGCCGTGAGCTTGGCGTCCACTGCGGGTGAACGTGCATCAGAGAAAGCTCCCAAGATTCTGCAGCCCCCATGGCAACGGCGCTCCAACCTGGGCTCTGGGCGAAAACCCAGAGAGGAGAAGCTCGGACACATGGCCGCCCAGACCCTCAGCTTCCCAAAGACCCCTGCAGCAGGGAGCGGCTCTGGCGAGGTCAGGAAGCAAGAAACTTTAGGGAGTGGACAATTAGCTGAGGGGGTGAAGAAGAAGATTCTGTCCAGGGTGGCCGCCCTGAGGCAGCGACTGGAAGAGAAGGAGAATGTCAGACAGAGCTCAAGCTTTCTCAAAAGGATTCCTGAACGTGAAACATCGGCTTCAGGCCCAAAGGAGAAACAAGATGCAAAGAAGCCGTCTTGCAGAAGGGAAGGGAAAGGTGAGTCTCTGTCGCTCTCTGTCGCTGTTAGCATTTGGGTTTGTGAACCAGATGTCCAGTTCCTGTAGGCAGATTGCCAAGCTCCACCTCTAGAGTTTCTGATTCAAGTTTCAGGCTGGAGAAAGTGGTTTCTTTCTTTCTTTCTTTCTTTCTTTCTTTCTTTCTTTCTTTCTTTCTTTCTTTCTTTCTTTCTTTTAAAGATTTTGTTTATTCATTAGAGAGCACACAAGCAGGGGGAGAGGTGGGGGAAAAGGAGAAGCAGACTCCCCACTGAGCTGGGAGCCTGATGTGGGGCTTGATCCCAGAACATGGAGATCCTGACCTGAGCTGAAGGCAGATGCCCAACCATCTGAGCCACCCAGGCGTCCCGAGAAAGTGGTCTCTAACAGTTCCCCAGGTGATCTCTAGAAACAACCGCTAGAAGAGGCTGCCTGGAGATAGGTTTAACCAAGGGAGCGTGATTAAGATGGCTTTCTCTTTAATTATCCTCTAAAAAATATTTTAAATGATAAACAGAAGCATTCATCAGTATAGCTAATTAGTATAATTAAATAGACCACACACTAAGCAGGATTTACAGAAATAAACATTTAGGTACAATTTAGGAGTCTCCCCTTTAATGGGTGACTTTCATTAAAAACAGCTGGAGTCCTGAGTTTTCTTCCAAATGCAGCATAACATTTCTTTCCAACTCACCCTCCTCTTTGTCTGCATCTAAGGCGCCCTGGGGGCTCTGTTGTAGGTTTCAGACCAATTGCATTTCAGAGCGCTTGTAAGTGCGGTCACCTCTGCTTTGCTGGGGGTGCCACCTTGACCCCAAACTCCATCCCTTCATCTGAATTTTAGCCTCTGTTATTTCAGAGCTCTTCTTTCCCTTCCCACCGGCGGGAGGAATCAGAAGAGAAGCTGGTGTAGCCGGTGATGCCATCCACGTGTGCGGGAGCCCGATGCTGCGGGGTTTTCCTCCTCCTGCCCGAGTTTTCAGACTTCCACACTGATGCTCGTTATTCCCGTGCACCCCCTGCCCCTGCTGCACACAGGATTCAATACAAAGCTCTCTTCAGAAAGTTTGGGGTCATCCAGCCAGGTTTCTAGGACATCAGTTTTTAAACATTTAAAGTTGGGGCACCTGGGTGGCTCAGTCTGTTAAGTGTCTGCCTTCAGCACAGGTTATGATCCTGGGGTCCTGGGATCCAGTCCCAAGTTGGGCTCCCTGCTCGGCGGGGAGTCTGCCCCTCCCCCAGCTTGTGGCTCCCTTCTCTCTCTCAGATAAATAAAATCTAAAAATAAATAAACAAACAAACAAAACCCCAAAACCACACAATTAAAGAGGATAAAGCAATATTTGAACAGATCTCTAAAGTGGTTTCAGCCCAGAGGGAAATGTCTATTTGGAATCCTTGTCCGAGGTTGTTGGAGTGACTCTAGGAACAAGGACGGTGCCCGCCGGCACAAGCAGGTGGAGAGTGCTCCGAGAGCCTGTCTGAACACCTGGGTCAGCACAGCGTCCTGGGGCGGGGATGCTCTCACACCACACACCCCTTGGGGAAGGAGTTAGTTGGGAGGGGAGGGCAGTGACTCAGATGGCTCAAAGAAATAAAACTCAGTAACCTTTCTTGGGGACATTCGAAGCTTTCTACTCTAGCCGTTCCCTTCAACACTTGGCCAGAATACGCACAGAAGAAAGACCTAGTCACGTTCCCAGGACTTCCTTGTAGATCCTTCATCTCCATTCCTCCCTTTCTCCCACACAAACAGGGGTCCTTTCTGAAGCCCCAAGGCCTCTTGTGCAAGCCAGCTTTCTAGCTTTCCAAGACCCTCATTTCGTCCTGCTGCCCACCGTACGCCCTTCCCTCTGACCCCGCAACTTTGTGTTCAGAACTTAGAATGGGCAGTGGACAGGGTTGGCGGCCTTAGGAACATCTGGGCACCCACAGATCGTCACGAAGACGGCCACCGCATAGTGTCGAAGGCCCTTGAGGAATTAGGTCCCAGATGAACAGACAGGTTGGGTCAAGACTCTGGATGGAGAGTTGGAGATCATGGGCCTCAGGACCCAGCACAGCTAGCCCCGCAGGGCCATTTACCCTGAAATGGATGTCGCTGTGGATAAGCACTTGGTATGTTTTCTCTTTCTCCCATCATGTTGTCAGTATCTTCAGCCACTTTCTAGATGGGGGACTTGTTCCCTGAGCAACTCATTATCACTTCCTGGGAAGAAAACAAGCTTTTAAATATGCATTCTGTTGCCCACGTCTGTCGCCATCACGGAGGGATGAGAGACCCCTTCAGTCCACTGGTGACTTCGCAGTACTAGGATTTGAGCGAAAGGGGAAACAGTGTGTCAGCATTGAGGACTTCTGGCTTGGCCGTGGACCACGTCATGTTTTGGGTTACCGCAGCTGCGGAGTTAGGGAAGTTGGCCTCTAGAAGACTGACACCGCCTTTCCGGGTGACCTTACTGTGCCAGAGTCCACCGTCCTTGTCCCGTTCTAATGCCTGTGCTGCCGCTCAGTGGCTACCCTGGGTAATGACACATTTCTCTGCTCAGCAGTATGCTCATCCCTGATTTAAAAAGGCAATATTCAAAGAGCTCAGGCTAACCACCAGAATGGTTTCCTGCTCATTCCTATTTCATTCAAGAAGACACTTCTCTTTTGCTGATGAAATTGATATCATACATCATTGAAATCCGTTAGGATATCTTCAGCAAAGACAACTGATCAAGGGGAAAGACGGATGAATGTTAGTGGTAAATAACTTACTCTTGAGTCACATTTAGTGTCTCTGGGCTTCACCACAGTAACTTGGATAATCTGGATTTTATTGCAGTCCCTACTCCCCAGCTGTGATTTTGACCTGGACCATCTGATTGTTTAAAAGCATCTCTATTTGGCCCTGGTTTACAGACTAGGTATCCACAGTCCCCTACCCTCTTTTTTTTTTTTTTTTTTTTTTAAGTCTCTCACATTCTATTTCACTTTGTGCATTATAGAGCTTACTCATGGATTTTTAAGTAATGAAAAATGAGATGGATTTGTTCATTTTTCTGACTGTCCAGGCATGTCCCTATCTCCCCTCAGACACTTGGTTTCCTCATCCATGAATTGAGGGTAATAATTATTATCCCTATTCTTGGGATTGTTGTCAGAATGAAATGTGATACAATGGCAAAGTCTTTTCCCCACCGTGAAGTCTTCGCAACTGTTCTAAGAACGCTGACCTGCAAATCTCTTGTTTTCAGCTCCGATGTTACTGAAAAAGATCCAAGCCGAGATGTACCCCGACCACTCTGGGAATATAAAATTAAGCTGCCAGTTTACAGAAATTCATGAAGATTCTACTATCCGGTGGATGAAAGATTCAAAGTCCATAGCCCAAGTGCAGAGAAGGTGCGATATTTACCGTCACTTTTCACAACTGTTGCTGGTTTCACAATGTAGTTCTAAAGGACAATTATTATAGGAAGTAAAAAGGAAAACTGAAGTTGAAACCCCACACCCAAAGTATGCAAGACGAGTAAGTAACCGAAGACAGATGTGTAGACAGGGAAGGCTGTGGAGGGTTCTTCACTGGGTTCTGCTATCCCTGAGTTTGTGGCCTCAGGAAGTCAGGGAATCTTTCTCGATGTTTCTAGAATCAGGGCAACAGGCCAGATCATCTAGTCTGAGATGTTCCTACCCCCTTTATCTCGTCACAAGTAGCCTGAAAAAGGAAGAAAAATCTGAGTGCTTTCTGTCTAATTAAATCAAATATGTCTGCTTGGAACCTATGTCTGGAAAGTATGTCCCAAATGCAACTACAGCAGATTTGAGCGATAGTTTCTTTGCCATGACATCACTCCAGAAAATCTAACTGGATTGTGATGGATGGAGTGATGCTTGCTGCTTAAAACGTCGCCATTACCCTGCCCATCTTACGCATGGCTTAAGACAATTATAATGGATAATAAATGACTTGATTTTTAAATCAAGACTGCTCCCTAGAGCTTTATAGAAAAGAATCACTCATTATTCATTTTAAAAAGTTTCTGTAGCTATCAGCTGAGGATACTGAACCAGTGGGTTTTTTTTGCCATCTTGCTCTGAGCTCAGAATTGAGACCCGAATTTTTTTTTTAATTATCATTTTTTAAATTAATTTTTATTTTTTCCATAACCCAGTCAGCACCCAAATCTTTTGGGTCCCCTTTCCATTTGAGATGTGTTTGGGAAACCCAACCTCCCTCTGGGGAGCATTTGGTGGCGGTGGGCTTGCCCTGTGCTAGTGACACTGGTGACACTGGTGACATGTGGCCAGGCCCTTCTGTTCACCAGGACAGGGCAAGCCTACCATTGTCAAGTTCTCCCCAGAGGGAGGTTGTCTCGGGGGTTCTATTCAAATGGCAAAATCATGCACAGGAGCGTTCTCCCATAATTAAATTCTCCTTGGGTGAGCCTGTTAAACTGTGACATGTGAAGGTCAGCGAAGAGGCCTCCCCAGCTCTTTGTCAGGTATCAGGGAACCAGGGAATTTGGGTCAGAAGCCACAGAGAAAGGCACTGTCCCAGCCCTTCTGTGACTCAGCATTTCCAGTGCATCAGGAAATCTTCCCCTCATAACCAGGCCTGTCCTCTTTCAACCATGCATTCAGGGTGTGTTGAGAGGCTCTGTCGGTAAACAATGTGTTATGATTCCATGGACTTTTCTTTTAAGCCACTGGTACATGAAACGTGTAAATCAGAGACTTGATATCCACTGAAAAACCAGCCGAGCATGAATACTTGCAGAATAAGCAACTGAGACAGTCAAGATGTGTGGAATTTGGGGTTGAACTGTGAAATGACCTAAAACTGAGACAAACCTGATCAATGTTTGACAACATTCGGAACAATGTTTAACACAACTTTTTGGCTATAGAGTAAGGTTTTAGTGTAAGACTTTTTAAGATCGCAGCATCAGGCGGAATTCCCATTATCCCAGATTTGAGGGCAGTGAGCACAGTCACTTGAGGCAGCGTAATGAGATCAAGGGGACGACTCCAGACTCAGGCTTTCTTGGTTCAAGTTCCAGCCCGGCCCTTCTCAGCTGGGGGGACCTTGGGTCATGTGCTTATCTCTGTATGCCTCACTTCCCTCATCTGTGAAGTGGGGACAGTAATACTACTTCTGTCATTAGATTGATCTACGTGCGACATGAAATAGACGTTTAAGTCATGAGTACGATGCTGGGTGCACAGCAAGCACTCAGTACACGTCAGCGATCATCATCACCACCACCACCACCGGTTTTTCGGTTCATAGCATGGTGCCTGGCACTTAATAATGTTGAAGGGGTGGGAGGGCGGGTGGCTGGCTGGTATTCAGTAGGGGAGCACCCTGTTATAAAAAACCCTCAGCCACGTGTCCTTATTTACAGCAGAAACCCCTTTTCTCTTGTCCCTTATTGTGTGTGTGTTTAGTTTTGGGTCTGGAATTTTCAGGTTTCCTCCAAGCACAGGGCACCTGCGTCAGTAACATAATTGAGGTGCATTCTGGGCAGAAATGTTAATGACAGCCTTAGGAGTTCACATGTCCGGTTCTTTACTAGAGGCAGCCAAGCCTCCCGAATGTTTCTGTATTAATATGGTGGAGTGAGAGTGTTAAGCCAAAATCACACATATCGTCCCCTACGGATAAATGAATTATTTAAACAGCTTATTGAGATCTTGTTCTTTAGCCAGCCCGCTGGCCTCAAAAACAAGGGCAGGGAAGCATGCGTGTCTTTCTCCGCAAGTGCATTAGAAACCTCCAACCTCAGGACGATGAGGCGTTCACATAGTCATGTCCCCTGCTGCAGTGCGGGCGACAGCTCCAACGTGTCCTTGGCCATCATGCGAGCCGCTCAGAAGGACCAGGGCTCCTGTTACTGCGGCATCAAGAACAGCTACGGAAAAGCGACCACCGAGTTTAACCTTGCGGCTGGAGGTAAGCCTCAGCTGCTCAGTTTCAGGTGAAAGCCAGGAGCTCTCTACCCACCCACCCCCACTCCCGCCCCCCAGTTCACATGCCCATGCGTAATGAAGGCGCTCTCTCCTTTGTCTTCTAGTTCTGAAACAACTTGAGAGCCACCAGGATATGAAAGGTAAGCCGATCTGAGTTGGTTGTCCAAGGACCTGGGCACCCCATAAAAGCACGAGCTAGGTCCTGGACTCCAGCATAGAAGCAGTATTCCCGCGGACTCCTCTAATCCAGCAGGAGGGAGCGCAGGAACGAGTGAGACCATTTCAGCAAGTTGCAAGCCTGTAGTAAGTGCGGGAGGCAAGGAATATCCTGAAGTGTAGTGTTTAGGAAAGATCAGACTGTCCATGCAGTGCTCGAGGACACCCTGGGCAGGGGGTGGGGGGGGGCTCTGGGGTGAGAGTCCTCCCTTTAAGCCTCAGGCTTGCATCCAGCCCCTCTGCAGGGGATTTTCAGCCTCTGGCACTGATGCAACCTGGTGTGTGTCTTCAGGTTAACTCTGCAGTTTGACTAACTGAGCCAATTCCAAATAGCCTGGTGTCCAGAGGAGTAACTCCACTCGTTTGCATCTTCCTGAAAATGAAAGATGGGTTTGCGTGCTTTCCTTTGGCATTTGGCGCTGGTATGGCAACAGCCTAACAACGGCTCCTCAACAGTCACCTGCCGCTGGGCCTCCCACTGAGTTTAGCGGAGCCCATGGCCCGGCCTGGGCTTCCTCTTGGGGGAAATTACCTGTCCCTGCACACAGGCCCATCCCCACGCAGTGGCATGCTGAGAAATGTCTAACGGCCTGGGGTGGGGAGGCTGATTTGTTGAGTTTTCTCATTGCTGTGGTGTTAATACTCTTACCATGGTCAGTCTTGAACTGCCACTGCGACATGGAGAAAACATGGAGCCAGGAAGAGATGCCTACCAGCAGCTGGAGGGAGTCCGCTGCAGCCAGCCTCTGCACGCCCACCTGTGCACACCCACCTGTGCATTCCCACCTGTGCAGCCCACCTGTGCACACCCACCTGTACATGCCCACCTGTGCACACCCACCTGCACATGCCCACCTGTGCAGCCCACCTGTGCACACCCACCTGCGCATGCCCACCTGTGCAGCCCACCTGTGCACACCCACCTGTGCATGCCCACCTGTGCATGCCCACCTCACCTACGTGACCACAGCTTTCAGCACCTCCTAGGAGCTCTGGTGACCTTTAGGAGAGGTGAGAATAAAACTGATAACTCAGTTGATTTAGCCTCATAAAGAAATTCACTTTGTGGGCTGATTTTTAGACGAACAAAACACCTGAAGACAGGAAAGTTTTTGTGAAGACAAGACAGTAAATGCAATTATGATGGAGGAACACCTAGTTCATGAAAGGCAAGGAGCTGGGATCTTGACTTAGAAATGGTCTAGCAAACACGTATCATGATATTTATCCCCAAACAACAAACACAGGCTCTTTGCAAACTTACTCAAGTGCTATTTACCCATCTGGTGTGGAGTGTGCTTGTATCATTTTAGGCCCTTTTGTCTTATCTGCTCCCCATCTCCCTGAAGTCTAAATACGCAAAAAGATGTCCTTCCTCCTTATACATGAGAAAACAAAATGACTTTCAGAAGAAGGGTTTCTCTGTGCCATCAGCTTCTTAGCATTGCTTGGCATTTACATCCCAGATACTTGCTATGACCTTGTTCATTTAGGTTTGCCTAAACTCATTTTCCTCTATGACCTCATTCATTTAGGTTTGCCTAAACTCATTTTCCTCTATGACCTTGTTCATTTAGGTTTGCCTAAACTCATTTTCCTAGGTTTTTACCAGTTAGGAATGAGACCCCAGTGGAGATGAGCTGCTGGTCCCGTCATGGAAACAGTACAGATGTAGCCCTGTGACTCCAACCAGAGGGCTTGGGTCTAGACCCAATGACATCACCTCCTCCGAGGGTCAGACCCTCTTTGATGGGGGGAGGGGGGCCAGTGTCAGTGATGCACAGGGCTGGGGATCCTATACTTTCCTCCCCCTCCCCTTGATCTTTCAGATGAAGAAGCCTCAAATGACTTCTTTATCACTTTTCTTATTTGGAGGAGTATCTCTCACTAAACATTTTATTAGTTGAGTTCTCTAGAGGAGGAACAAATAATATTTTACAGGTTGGTCTCTAATTTAAAAACTAATAAAACCAAGCTTGTGGGAAAGCCCAAAATGAATGATGGTCCAAATAAAACAGAAGCGAGCACAATTTAGTGATAGCACACAGGGCTTTCAAAGAAAAGTCCTAAGATTTATTTTTACCCTTTCATTGTTTTATCTTTGTTAAGTAGACATCTCTGTCGGAAATTATAGACGGGATTGTTAATTATACCTAATATAGTACTATACAGAAAATTTCCCTTCTTATTTCCAAGCATGTAGTCTGGAACAATTTTTGTGTTAAATTTGAAGCATTTTTAAGTATTCAGTGCACACATTTCTGTTAAGAATCATTGAGTTTCAGAAATTTGGGGGTAGTGAAAGAAAACAGAATGGGGGTAGATACAGCTCATATTTATTGGGCTCTGATGTATACAGAGAACATTTCCTATATTTTTTAAGTGATATTAGGACCCAAATTGTTAACATGAAATTAATCATGTAACTAGAGTTGAGAAGATTTGGGTTATATAAAAAAGCACCCCTTCTTCATTTTGTGATGCAATTTTAAATTTTAAATTTAAAAAAAACTATACTCTTCTCCGTAAATTATTTTTTTTTCCAGTTCTATCACTGAGGTTGAAATCTATGATACAAGGATCTCCTTCAAACTTCAAATCTGCCTGGGAGATGGGCCACTTGGGTGGCCCAGTCTGTTGGGCAACTGACTGCTGGTTTCAGCTCGGGTCATGATGTCTGGGTTGTGAGACTGGGCCCCATGTCAGGCTCTGTGCTCAGTGTGGAGTCTGCTTGGGCTTCTCTCCCTCTCCCTTTGCCTCTCCCCCCACATGCATGCACTCGCTCACTTGCTCTCTCTCTCTCAAATACATAAATAAATCTTTAAAAAAAAATTTGCCTGGGACGATGTCCCATGTGCCTGCCTGTTCCCTGCTTCTCCAGCCCAGTTCTCTCTAGAAACCAGGACAGGTTAGTGGGTCAGAGGCTCCTGCTCAGCTGGGTGGAATCTTGGAGAGTCTCTCTGCACTCTCTACTGGCACCTTCAGCCCTTTTCCTAGTTGAACCCCTCTCTCCCACCTCCTTTCTTTCTTTCTGTCAATAACTAGGCTTATTCATTCATCCCCAGAGAAGGAGAGACAGAACCCCAAGTAGGCTGTGTGCCAGCAAGAGGGGCTCCATCTCACAACCCCAAGACCATGACCTAAGCTGAAATCAAGAGTTGGACACTCAACTGTCAGAGTCCCCCAAGGGCCCCCCAAATAATTTTAATTTCCTTATACCTTTAAGAGTTAGCTCCATTCATAGGCATGCTCTTAAAACACATGATCTGAAAATATTTTTAAAAGCAGAGAAAAAGGGCATCTGGGTGGCTCAGTTGGTTGGGTGACTGCCTTCGGCTCAGGTCATGATCCTGAAGTCCCGGAATCAAGTCCCTCATTGGGCTCCCTGCTCAGCAGGGGGTCTGCTTCTCCCTCTGACCTCTCTCTCCTCTCTCATGCTCTCGCTCTCTCATTCTGTCTCTCTCTCTCAAGTAAATTAAAAAAAAATAAAAGCAGAGAAAAAACGTTTCTCTATGCAGTCAAGTAGAAATGTGAAGTGAGATTTTCACATGACCCAGGATTTCTTTCTTTTTTAAACATTCAGAAAGATGTCAGTTTTCATCGACTTTGAGGATTGAGGGCATTAAAAAAAAAATCTAAACAAACTTACTTCATTGAAAGTCATCTTCTTTTCTTTTGTCAGCCCATCATAAGGCTGACCTGCTCATTTCTAGTTTAAAAGGGACCCTTCCTAGTGTGTCCATTGTCACTTGAAATGTGGGAATCAATGCTGAAGAAAGTTGGTGCTAGAAAAAATAATTCTACTTTTCTTTTTACAAATAAATCCAAAATGATTGGACTCAGCATTTCTTCGGAGGCAATTCCTTTTACTGTTTGGTTTTTGCCTACCGATTTCTTTTTTTTTTTTTTTTAAGATTTTATTTATTTGACACAGAGAGAGAGCAAGCACAAGCAGGGGGAGTGGCAACCAGAGGGAGAGAGAGATGCAGGCTCCACACTGAGCAGGGAACCCCACGGGGACTCGATCCCAGGACTCTGGGATCATGACCCAAACTGAAGGCAGACGCTTAACCGGCTGAGCCCCCCAGGTGGCCCTAACTGCCTATCTCTTATGTCTACCATAGACATCCTCAACATGGGGAGGTAGTATTGCCCCTGAGAAGACAAAAATTGCTTCTTAAGGAGGCAAACAAACAAACAAACAAAAACCATACTCCGATTGTGTGTGAAGCACAGATATCCATAAAGTACACAAACGGATATACGGTACATGTGTGGAATTAAAATTTCGGGGTAGGGGCAATTTGAAAAAAAAAGTCTAGAAAGACTCCTTTCAGGGGGCAATCATGAGAAAAGGGCTGAGAAACATTGACCTATCACATCTTATCATTGGTGCCTCCTCCATCTTCCACCCTTCACCTGTCTTTTCAACTTGCCTTTAATTACCTTTCACGGTTCGGGCTGTATTTTCCAGGTCTGTCTAAACGTCTTTTCCTGGCTTCCTGGTTTTGCTTCGACCCGTCTTCTCCCCTCTCCTTGGCTCGGCGGAGGCCTCACACGGATCTTCCTCCATCCCCCTCGAGGGCTCCCCCCTCCCCCATCTCCTCTTTGAGCGATGCCTCCGTTGGGAGTGTGGTTTCCCCTCCAAGTTCTAGAGGCCAGCCTTGCCCTCAGGCCTGTGTGGGAACATCCGTTAGCCAAGAAGCAGCGTTGGGGGAGACTTCTGTCTAACCAAGGTGAGCTGTGTTTCAGGATGTGAAGAGATTGAATTCAGCCAGCTCATCTTCAGAGAAGACTTCCTCAGTGACAGCTACTTTGGGGACCACCTGCGCGGTCAGATCGCCACGGAGGAGCTGCACTTTGGCGAAGGCGTCCACCGGAAGGCCTTCCGCAGCAAGGTGATGCGGGGGCTCCTGCCCGTCTTCCAGCCCGGCCACGCCTGCGTGCTCAAAGTGCACAACGCTCTTGCCTATGGGACCAGAAACAACGATGAGCTCATCCAGAGGAACTACAAGCTCGCTGCCCAGGTGTGTCCACCTGCCTGAGAGAGTCCCCTGAGGTGTGAGAGGGACGCGTGATAGCCCGCGATGAAAGTCAGACTTGGGATTATTGGGAGTGTCTCCGAGAGGGTCTTTCTCTCCCTTTGGGGTGTGACTGTCAGGGAGCCACTGGGTCAAGCCCGAATGCTGCGAACCAAGTTCAAGTTCTCAGGGCAATTTCCTGCCCTCATGCCCGCCAGATGGGACTCAGCCTGTGTCTGGAGGCCCCTCCATGGTTCTGACCCTCCCTGGTTCTGGGATCATTTCTGTTCCTAAGGAGCCCCATGCAGTTCTGGGAGATTTAATTCCACTTGGACACAGGATGTATCCACGCTACCCGGGCTGCCAAGATTCCCAAGCATCCCCACAGGAGCAGTTTCTAGATTGCTTTGGTTTGGTTGGGTTTATGGCAGGGTGTGGGGTATAATCAGAAGGTTCAGCATCTGAACCTATCATGTCCTATTTCCCACCTTTCTGAGTTTGGGTCAATGTCTGCCTGGAAGCTATGTGGGCACACTGAACCAAGACTCCAGCCAAGTTCGCACCTCCCTGTGTTACTGGGTCACAGAATCTGGAGACAAGAGCACGTGGGCTTCCCGCCCTGCCTCTCCCTCCTGCTTTGGCCCATGTATTTCACTCTTGACACCAGCGCTGCCCAAGCTTTTGGAAGTGCTGGGTCTAGCTCTGTCACAAGCCAGGTGCCCTTCTAAAGTGTCACCTGTAGAACAAAAGGGTTAGACTTGGGTGAATCTCCTGGGTGCTGGCAAGCACTAGCCATCCATGACTGTCTCAGACATGCCGACATCAGCTGGGACTTGGGGCTCATGAAGCAGCCCCTCTTCTGAGTATAGCATTTCGCCAGTTGTATTCCTTTCTCCTCCAAATCAACCCTTCGGTTTTCTATTCTTTCGCTGCATACTTTTTCCATCTCAAGTACCATCTGGTCCAGTCAGGGAGAAGCCCCAGCACCCAGACTGCCTCTGGGAGTGGCCCGACGGGGCGGAAAGCAGAATCCACTTTGCTTTTCTGGGCCAAACCGTCTTGTCCAGGTGTTCCCTACCCACAGCTCATCACACCCTGAAGGAGACTTCAGATGGGAGAGCTCACAGGCAGCCCAGCAGGCCCCAAGCTTTACCTGACATCCGGCCCTGGGACCAGTGCCCTTAGCCCAGGCTGAATTTCAGCCATGCAAGTTCTAGAACTTTTATAGTTCTAGAGCTTTATCTAGATAGTTCCTCCGGGTCTCAGAGCTGCTCTGCAAGTGGACAACTCTGGGTTGCGATCGTTGTCACTTCTGGGCCCCAACTAGAGGGTGATTGGGTCTGGGAATCCACTGGTTTGACCCACATCAGGAAATCTGATCAGCTTTACCACAGCTCTGAATTTCTTCTAATCACTTGTCTTTCCCCCGTGTGTGGATGTAGGAATGCTATGTCCAAAATACTGCGAGACACTATGCCCAGATCTATGCTGCCGAAGCACAGCCTCTAGAAGGCTTTGGAGAAGTGCCAGAGTAAGTGTGTTTACCTGCTCTTGTATTATCACCCCTGATTTGTTGGGGGCTTGGGGGGGGGCAAGAGGGAGGAGAGGGTGAGAAGGACCAGTAGGACAAGCATTTCACCTGGTCTTTCTGTCTGGGAGCTATGAGAACACACAGGCTGCCATTCTGTTCCTTACTAGGCGTGTAAAGCTTAAAGAGAGATACTTGGTACATATTCTTTAAATCAATGTATATACGTACGTATGTATGTATGTATGGGTAGATGGATGGAAGGATGGGTAGATGGATGGATAGATGAATTCAATAAATGTATCATATCAAATAGAAAAGAATTAGATAGAAAATGAATTGGATAAATGTATCATGTTAAATAGAAAAGAGTGTCTGCTTCATAGACATTACATTGTCTCAACAATAAGCCCGTACAAAAAAACATGAAAATATCACAAAACAATTACCCCTACAATGAACACAAAGTATGGTGCTATGTCTACAAAGAGTGAATTGGGTATCAGCAGTGTAGGAACATACTACGCATTTCCTGGAATCCTGCAGAGATAATCACACTGATGACTTTCATCCACTCAATGACTAAGTGTGGATTGACCCAAGTAGATGTTTGGGGGTCTGGAACTTGTGGTTGCTAGCCTGCTTATCTGGTTGAGACCATATGTGCAGGTTTAAGTGGAAAGAGAAAGAGGGAAGCCAGGGCACGTTGGAAATTTCAGATGGAACAGTCATTTGTGTATCAATAGAACTGGGAAAGGAAGGAAGGAAGGAATCATTGCCTACATCGACCCCGTCAGCTCACAAAGGGGGAAAATACTCTCCCTGAGGTGGTTTGTAGGCATGTCATATAGAAAGCCCAGTGCTTTTTGCTCTTTGCCAGGAAATGCTTAGCATACTTATTTCGTTCACAGACATGTCTCAGCAACTTCAAGAAAAATTAACATAATGCAAAGAAAATACACAATTGCTTTTCTGTTAAATCCACTCAGACCACAATCTGGAGTGAGTTACAGTCTCGTGTTATAGGCTCCCACATTCTCTTTCCTCTCCAGGCCCCTTTCCCAGTATCTGCCCCTTTCAGTTCTTCTCAAGGAGCAAGACAGTCAATTGGGTGAGCTGTCCACACCGCACAGGACCACGGCCCCCTCGGGTGGGGCACACCCAAGTTTTGTGTGACTCGGCATCACAATTTGGGGGCTTTCTAAAGAAAACAACATAAACTCATGAATCTAAAGATCGGCGCAGGGACTTGAGGAGGGCCTATGCTTGTGAGGGAAATAGAGATTAATGAGGGCCATTGGCACCCCTGCGTACATGCCACTGGCCTAAAGATAGATTAGGACATTTTGGTTTGTAAACACCTGCCCTTTCCTTATGGGGGAAGAATTAGGGAGTGTATGACTGAGGACGCATGGAAGGATAGGGGTCCTCACTAACCTGCTCTGGATTCCGTGCTCATTGGACCAAAATCAGAGGATTCCGCACTGGGAAACACACACACACACACACACACATGTGTGCATGTGAACACACACACACACACACACACACACTGCCTTCTTAAAGGCTTTCACACTTGTAACCATGTTAGAACAAATGAAGGCAAGCAGGACTTTAGAGGAGATGGCACAGTGAGTGTGATCGTGTGTGGGAGGGGGGTATGATCTGGATGCTTCTCAGCCCTGAGATGCTCCTGGGTGTGCAGGGACCACGGAGATGCTCCCACTGGGTGGTGGCGGTGTGAGGGGAGGACAGAACATCGGTGGCGGCATCAGTGCTAGCCTCTGGAAGGAAGAGGCCCATGGGATGGGGGGCCCAGAGGCTGGATGCATGAGACCAGTGGGAAAGGTGTTGCTATGGCCCAGGGAAGGGGCAGGTTGGTGGTGAGACTTGGTCCCTGGCCATGGGGAGTTTGAGAGGCGAGAAGGGGCTCCTGGGACATTCAGTGGGTCGGTGTAGTTAACAAAACCGACAGAGGGAAGAAGAAGGAGAGGCGGTGGAGTATACATCCAAGGCTTTTAGTTAGGACACTAGGGAGAGGACGCCGCT
>PITA01019853.1:0-36446 GCA_004023965.1 Spilogale gracilis
AGGAAAGCAAATGGGAACTAGGGTAATCTAGGGAGGGAAAGGAAACAACAGAGATTTTGAACACAGAAACAAACTGAGGGACTTGGAGGGAGGGGGGTGGAGGGATGGGAGAGCCTGGTGGTGGGTACTGGGGACACCTAAAGTGTGGAGCACTGGGTGTGGGGAATGGGGAATGAATCTTGAAACACTGGAAAAAAAATTTTTAGTAACAATAAAAAATAAATAAATTAATTAAAAAAAAAAAAAAAGGAAGCAGCAAGAGAAAGTCAATGATTTGGGTTTCTACGGTAGCCCAGCAAAGTGTCCAGGATTTTGAATTCCTGACATATAAATTAAAGAAGTTTAATAGACTCTTAATGTCTACAAAGAAAAGTCAACATAAGCAGAGAAGGGAAACAGCTGGCCCTTAAAAGGAGAGATGGCACAAAACATTTAGCAGCTTTACTTCTTAAGTCCTTTAGGATACATAGGCATACATATAGTACTAACTGAAATTTGTTATAAAAAATCTTATTTAAAACACATGCAATTTAAGTAGCCACTCTTTAATGGTAAGGGGAGCACTGATAGGAGCTCTAGAGTTCAGAATATATCAGGGGAAATCTGGCCAGCTGACTGATTCTGTAATATCCAAAGCAGCACAAGGCACTTTGTGGTGACTTTCTGAATTTTAAGCAGACTCTCTTGGCAATGTAAATGTTTTAACGAAGTTGGCCTTTACAAGCGCAAAACCTGCTAAATGAAGTACAGACACATTCACCGTGAATATACAGATCAACCCACAGAAGACGGTAAATAGGGACTTAGATAAAATGAAAGGAAAACTAAATAAAAACTTTTTATCAGCTCAAAATTTCTTTTCATTTAATTTTGAAAACAAGGCAAAAAAAATGTATTCAAACTTTAAAAAAAAAAAAACCAAAAACCTCTTGGGTCAATTCTTTCTCCCCAACCCTTAATATTCATTCCAGGGCTTTGGGCAGAGTCTCCTCTATGTAACCAAGAGCACAATCTTGGTTGAAAATTTGAACTAAAAAAAAAATTTGCATGTGAATCATTCAGAGATGCTAATGCAATCCTACAGAGGACCTTTTTATAGCTATATCTTTCCATGACTTCTATGGAATAAAGAAAGTTATAAAAATCATATTCCAAGGAAGTCAATGAATTATTTTTCAAGCAGCTATTCACAATTGAAAAGATCTTCCTTTTGGTCAAACTTAATAATCATTCTTTTTTATCTCCTTTCTTACTTTTGCTATGAGTCTATGCATTTCAATTGTTATACATGGCTAAGGCCAGGAGAAATGGAAGAAAACTGCTAGGAATCATTCTTGGTTCCTTCAAATGCTTCCTATTTCCTTTGTTAAAAAATAAAATATGCCTTATCAAAAGAAAAAAAGGGTTTTGGGTTTTCCCTTTACATTTATATGAATTGGTCACAATAGTTCTTGTCTGAAAATAAACCCTCCTTCGTATTCTGGGTCACGGGTTTATCTATATGTTCAATGTGTGTCATTTACTCTAAAGTTAATGTGTCTATTTTGTTCTGCAAAACACAGACCATGTTAGTATTCTCCCTTGAAGAATTTTGCTATTGGATGTTTACATCTAAGTAAAATCTGCTTGCTTGAAATTGTATACTGACTGTTTCATGAGTTGTAGAGTGAAACTCAGGAGGCTAGTAACGACTGCTCTTTATTAAGCAAATGAAATATTTTGTGCACGGTGTGTCTGGATCACATACGACATTCTTTTCAGGGCTTGCACTAGAGGAAGCAGAATCTTCCTATACCTCCAAATCTGTGCGTATGTGACATCTTACGTAACTATGATGTCTGCATTTTTAACGAAAACAGCATTTTGACTTTGTAAACTCTGTAGTCCATCAATAAGACGAGAAAAAAGAAATCAACCTGGAGCTAATAACATAGCCTTCTCTTGCTCTGGGTCCCCCTCAAACCTGTCAGCCTCTGGGTGACTCAAAAAAGCAATAGGTCAGAACATATTCGATGTGTGGTATATTTTCTGTCTCTAAAATATACAGAAATTCACAAACTGTTGTGCATTTTTCCTAGTCGTAGGAGATGTGGGTAATTATCACTTGTCCCTTGTCTAAGAGGGGATATGCTGGACTCAAAGCTTTCATGAGCTGACAGGGCTTGGACTTCTGTTCCTGTTTATCTGCCACCTTCTGGTGTCCATCTGCTACATCAGGTCCTCTAGGATGCCCATCACTTTCGGCTCGCCAAGTCCCATCAGCATGATGTCATGGGCGGGGTGGATCAATGTGATATTCTTTTTTAAAAATTTTGCTTATTTGAGAGAATGACAGGGAGGGGGAGAGACAGAAAGAGTAAGAGTAAGAAACAGACTCCGCCCCCCCCCCCCCAGCACAAAGCCCTATGTGGGGCTAGATCCCAGGACTCAGATCACCACCTGAGCTGAAGGCAGGCGCTTAACTGACTGAGCCACCCAGAAGCCCCAGGGTAACATTCTTTGTAATGTTAAGATGCTCAATGTCTCCAAAACTACGTTATGGCAGAGTGTGCAAAAGTTAACGTAGTTGAGAGGGAAGAGAATTGATTCACACTTTTCTGTAAAGTCTAATTTGTGTTCTTTCCTGCAGGTGGGAATAAAGAGTTCATTCACCAGATCAGCACTATATGAAGCACTATGGGCTGTACTCATCAGCATTAGAAATTGGCTGCAGTGAGACCAACCACCTGGAGAAGTTCCTGGCAGCCCACCATCATTGGCCATGTTCTGAGTGGTTTTATTCAGAAGTATATCTAGGTATATCGAATGCGCAAGTTATGAGGATCACCGGTCCAGCTCCCGTCAATTCTTTGGAGGTAGTGCTGAGCTCTGGTGCATATACCTGAGTCTTCTGAGATGTGATATTGCTTTTATTTTGAGTGGGATGGTAAAGGGCTTTTTCATGGCTTCCACTTGGCTGTATTAAAATAATGACTCTTGCTCCATAGGTCACATAACCACAATCTGTATTCTGCAGGTGCTAAACATGTCTGCTCAAATTTATATGTTTGGATTAGGAAGATAAAACCACAAGTGAGTCTATGGACCTAGTAGTATATTCGTCGTGAGATAGACTCAGTCACGTGATCAAAGTTACCATCAACAGTGATGAATCAGGTTGATAGTAACAGGTACACTTGATATTATGTTATAAAAAAGGCACTTTACCCTGTGGTTCTCCTTCCTCAAACCCATGACTCCAATCTAATTATGAGAAAAACATCAGACAAATACCAGCTGGAGGATAATCTATGAATATATGAGCAGTATCCCTCTAATGTCAGTTATCAAAAACAAAAACAGTCTGAGAAACTGTCACAGCCAACAGGAGACTAAGCAGCTAGGAAGACTAACTGTAACACAGTATTCTGGTTGGAATCCTGCAATTAAACAAAGTCAATAAGTAAAAAGCTGAGGAAATCCAAATAAAGCATTGTCTTTAGTTAATAACAATGTGTGGATATTAGTTCATTAGTTGTGTCAAATGTATAATACTAATGTAAACTGAAACTAATAAGGAAAAGAGTTTGGAGTACATAAGAATTTTTTTTCTTTCTATTCTCTTTGCTATTTTTTTTTTTAAGATTTTATTTATTTGACAGAGAGAAACACAGCCAGAGAGGGAACACAAGCAGGGGGAGTGAGAGAGGGAGAAGCAGGCCTCCCGCCGAGCATGGAGCCCGATGTGGGACTCGATCCCGGGTCTCCGGGATCATGACCTGAGCCGAAGGCAGTCGCTTAACCAACTGAGCCACCCAGGTGCCCCTCTATTTGCTATTTTTTAAAAAAAGATTTTATATATTTATTAGACAGAGAGACACATATCTAGAGAGAGAACACAAGCAGGAGGAGTGAGAGAGGGAGAAGCAGACCTTCCCCTGAGCAGGAAGCCCGATGCAGAGCTCGATCCCATGACCCTGGGATCATGACCTGAGCCAAAGGCAGACACTTAATGACTGAGCCACCCAGGCGCCCCTCTTTGCTCCTATTTTAGAATTCTATAACTATCCCAAGGTTAAAAGTTTATTTAAAAAACATATGCTTTCGGGGCGCCTGGGTGGCTCAGTTGGTTAAGCAACTGCCTTCGGCTCAGGTCATGATCCCGGAGACCCGGGATCGAGCCCCCCATCAGGCTCTCTGCTTGGCGGGAAGCCTGCTTCTCCCTCTCTCACTCCCCCTGCTTGTGTTCCCTCTTTGGCTGTGTTTCTCTCTGTCAAATAAATAAAATCTTTAAAAAAAAAAAACAAAAAAAAAAAAACATATGCTTTCTATATACTAGCAATAAATGATCCAACACATTAGGAATGTGTTTCTTTCTTTCTTTTTTTTTTTTTTTTAAGATTTTATTTATTTGACAGAGAGAAACACAGCCAAAGAGGGAACACAAGCAGGGGGAGTCAGAGAGGGAGAAGCAGGCTTCCCTCTGAGCAGGGGGCCGATGTGGGACTCAATCCCGGGTCTCCAGGATCATGACCTGAGCCGAAGGCAGTCACTCAACCAACTGAGCCACCCAGGCGCCCCTAGGAACGTGTTTCTATTCAAAATAACAATGAGGCAAATATGAGAGTTGCGAATAAGTTTAACAACACATATTGATTTGTACATTAAAAACTGCCAAAAATAAATAAAAAAAATAAAAACTGCTAAGTATTGCTGGGGAAAATAGAAGATCTAAATGGATAGAGAGATAATCCATGTCTGCGGGCTGAACGTCATCACATTGTTAAGATGTCAATTTTCCCCAAGTTTATTGATTTATTTATTGTTTGATTTTATTTATTTACTTGAGAGTGAACACAAGCCTGGAAAGGAAAAGTAGGAGAGGGAGAAACAGACTTCCCACTGTGCAGGGAGACTGACTTGGGGCTTCATCCCAGGATCCCAGGATCCCAGGATCGTGACCTGAGCCGAAGGCAGATGCTTACTTGCCTGAGCCACCCAGGTGCCCCCCCCCCAATTAATTTATAAATTCAACATAACCCCTGTCAAAATTCCAATAAACCTTTGTACAGAAATTGACAAACTAAAATTGATATGTACATACAAAGAATGTGGAATAGTCAAATTAAGTTTATATAAGAAGAATATAGTTGAAGAACTAACAATGCATTTTCAAAACTTACAATAATCAATACTATGTGGTATTGACTAAAAAATAGGCATAGAGTTCAATGGAGCCAAATAGAGAGTTCAAAAAAACCCCTCATATTTATGATTGACGGGCATTTAAACAGGTACCAAGATAGTTCAATGGGGTGGGAGGGTGGGAATACAGTCTTTTCAACAAGTAGTACAGGAATAATAATTAAATATTCATGTGCAGATAAATAAACTCTGTCCTCATAACCACAGACAGAATTAACTCATGAGGATCTTAAGCTTAAATTTAAGGCTAAAATTGCTAAATTTTTAGAAGTCACAGGAGAAATCCTTGAGTTAAACCAGGTGTTTCTCAACCTTGTTTTCATTATTACCCCTCTTTAAAGAGATTTTTAAACATTTTTATATAACTGGCAAATCCTATTGAAATTTTAACATAATAGACATTGGTTCTTCCTTCCTTTCATGCCCCCTCCCTCCTTTCTTTTCTCTCCTCTCTTTTTCCCTCTTTCTTTCTTCCTTCTTTCCCTCCCCCGCTTTTAAAAAAGATTTTATTTATTTATTTGACAGAGAGAGATCACAAGTAGGCAGAGAGGTAGGCAGAGAGGGAGGAGGAAGCAGGCTCCCCCCTGCAGAGCAGAGCCAGATTCGGGCCTTGATCCTAGGACCCTGAGATCATGACCTGAGATCATGACCAGAGACTAAAGCAGAGGCTTTAACCCACTGAGCCACCCAGGCGCCCTCTCCCTCCCTTTCTTTCTCTTTCATTTTTCCTCCCTTTCTTTCTTTTTCCCTTCTTTCTTTTCTTCCTTTTCTTTTCTCTCTTTCTTTTCTTTCTTTCTTCCCCCCTCCCTTCTTTCTCTCTCTCTTTCTTTTCTTTCTTCCTCTCTTCCTCCCTCCCTCCCTCCTACTCTCTCCTTTCCTTTCTTTCTTTCTTTCTTTCTTTCTTTCTTTCTTTCTTTCTCCCTCTTTCTTTCTTTCCTTCCTTTAAGTTTTCCACCCATTGAGAAGAAACCATATTTATCCCCTTGAGACTGATATGCCTAGTTGAGAATGCACAGATTTGGGCAAGGGTTTTTAGATGTGCTACCAAAGTACGAGCCAAACAAGGGACATCGATAAACTGGACTTGATCAAAATTTAAGATTTTGTGCGTCAAAAGATACTGATAAAAAAATTAGAATACTACTCACAGAGTAATAGAAGCTATTTGCAAATTATGTATCTGACAAAGTACTTGTATTTAGAATATGTAAGGAATTTAGGTAAACAAAGGAGGTGTGTGTGTGTGTGTGTGTCTGTGTGTATAAAATGTATTTTATATTTTATATTTTATAAAATGTATTTTATATATTTTCTATATAAAATAGTCCATTAAAAGTAATATTACTCAGTAATGAAAGGAATATGATACCGAATCATACTAAACTATGGATGAACCTGAAAAGCATTACTTGAAGTGAAAAAGAGTCAGATACATGGGGCCCCTGGGTGGCTCAGTTGGTTAAGCAACTGCCTTCGGCTCAGGTCATGATCCCGGAGACCTGGGATCGAGTCCCACATCGGGCTCCCTGCTCGGCAGGAAGCCTGCTTCTCCCTCTCTCACTCCCCCTGCTTGTGTTCCCTCTCTGGCTGTGTTTCTCTCTGTCAAATAAATAAAATCTTAAAAAAAAAAAAAAGAGTCAGATACAAAGACTACACAGTGTGTAATTTCATTTCATGGAATATCCAGAAAAAGGCAATTTTTAGAGATGCCGGTTTTTAGGGGCTGGGATGATTGTGGGTATTGACTTGACAATCAGTAAAGCACTGGGCTCATGGGAATTTTTTTGGCTGATGAAAATGGTTTGAAATCAGGTTGTGGTGTTAGTGCCACAACTCTACAAATTTACTAAAAATCATTGATTGTCCTTATAATGACCGATATTTATGGTATATATATATTTTGTTTGAGAAAGCTTTTTAAAAACTATTAATTATTCTGCTTAATAGTGTTCTAAATATTTAGGGCTTTGCAGATATTGGATTTTTAACTAAAAAGTATGAAGACTAGCATAAAACAATGAAAAATTTATCTCAGAAAGCTTGGTCTCAGAGAGCTACAATTTAGTAAAGAATATAGCTTAAGATCAATATTTTTTTAGGATTTTTATTTACTTACTTGAGATGGAGAGAGAGAGACTGAGAGAGCACCTATGCGAGTGGGTGGAGGAGGGGGGAGGGCAAAGGGGTAAGGAGGCTCTGTGCCGAGCATAAGCCCTATGATGGGCTGGATCTCACAACCCTGAGATTATGACTTGAACCAAAACCAAGAGTCTTATGCCTAACCCACCGAGTCATTCAGATGCCCCACGATCAATCTGAGATGGTGATTCAGAGCTCAGAAGAAAGGCAGAAACTCAAATGTAGAAAAATGCTACAGCTGACCGACCTCATGTGAGCACTGTTATAACTTATGTTGAAACCTGTATGATGAGTGAGGATGAGGCAAAGATGAAGAACAGTAGGACAGGCGTCCAGAATACCACTAAGGTCAACCCTCAAGGCACCAGATCGTGCACATCATCAGTCCATAGGGTGGCATCACGGTTCTGTGAGACTACATCAAAAACTGCTTTGTGAGGGGAATCTGGGACGTATGAAGAACAGCCTAGAGACAGACTGCAAGTCACATATAGGGTTCTGAAAGTAGATCTTGGGAACTTGAGGCAAAGAATAGAAGGGAAACACTCTCTGGAGAAGGGGTGTGTGGAAGGCGAGTTGAGGGCGGGGGGGGGGTGAGTGAAGTATCTAGTTCCCAAATACGCAAGAGAGTATGTGAGCGAAAATTAACATAGCAAATGAGTTATCGTCGATCTAAAATAATCTTGGTCCTATTCTTCTCTCATTAAAAGATGAGAGAGATTTTTCCCCTTAGGAATAAAGTTTTACATTAAAGAGGTATTTTTCTTACCATAATAATTGACTTCTCGTTTCAAATGATACATGCTCGCCCAGCAGTCAGTTTAACCATTTTTCTTTTCATTTAGGAGAAATATAATCTCTTTTTCTCAAATATAATCAAGGGAATGAGAATAGCATTACTGGTGAGTCCAGATAGACTTCATTAATTTCTTCATTCCAAGACACATCTGATAAGTCAGAGAAATCCCCTTATGAAGAAAATAAGTTTGACATGGGAGTAGCACTATGTGCTTATTAAACAGCATTCACGGGGCGCCTCAGTTTAAGCGACTGCCTTCAGCTCAGGTCATGATCCCGGAGACCCGGGATCGAGTCCCACATCGGGCTCCCTGCTCCGCGGGAAGCCTGCTTCTCCCTCTCTCACTCCCCCTGCTTGTGTTCCCTCTCTGGCTGTGTTTCTCTCTGTTAAATAAATAAAAAAAATCTTTAAAAAAAATTAAACAGCATTTCACAAAAATGATGATTTGATAGCTCCTTAATATCATGAAATTCATTATTTCCCATGAATTTCCTTATTTCTCCATATTTTTTCAGATAAATAGACAAACTAAAGAATCTTTTCTTTCTTTATGCTTTTTTTCTCTTCAAGTGTGTTATAGTGGATCATCCAGCTCAGGAACCCATACTATAGAAGTAATCAGTTGCTTAGAAGATTTTGTAAATTAAGCCGCTTTGTACCTTGGAGAATATATGATTTAGATCGCTTACAGAGCAAGCTAAAATACAAAGAAAAATAACAGTGGCCCTTTCAAGCGCAGCCTCACTGAACATCCTATTTTCTGCTGTGAATGACACAAGTCTGGGGGCGCAGACTTGGAGATATCATGGCTTCACAAAAGAGAGGCATCAAGTAGCCATATCTCTTTTATTTGATTATCTTGGTCCAGGTTCTGACTGCATAGTTCCACATAATGGAAGCATAATAGCCCTCCCCTGGGCCCAGTGAATAAAAGTACCTAATATTCAATGAGTACAGTTTCCAGTGTATTTGGAGAGATGGATGTTTATGTTCACGGTGTTAATACCATACTTCCAACATGATAAAAGTCAATATAATAACTTAAAATTAGTGCTGCATTTATAGTTTCGATCCTTTGGTGACATATTGGTGTAAAATCTCCTTTGTTCATTTTCAGTATTCCAGTATCATTCTTTAAATGTTTTATCCTACAAATAGAATGTGGCTGGATTTATTTTGCTCAATCGGTGACTATCTTTGCCTTTAGGTAGGAATGTAACTCTTTCCAAGTATTTTGATTCCTCCTATGTTTGCACTTTTTACTTGTCAATTTATGTTTTTTTTTTAATTTATTACAATTTGTAAACCATCTCTGAAGTGGGATATCAATAGAAAACAGTTCATAGCAATATTATGAATAGTAAATGAACAGTGCTTGGAACATAACACAATATATAACTGTCAGGTAAAACATAAAAAAAATTCCTTTATTTTCCTCTAGTGGTTAGATGTGCTTGATCTTTATTGTTATAATGGTTACAATTAAAGCTTAATGAAACATGTTTACACATTTAAGAATCATAATAAAATAATGTGTATGCAGGGGTGCCTGGGTGGCTCAGTTGGTTAAGCGACTGCCTTCGGCTCAGGTCATGATCCGGGAGATCCCGGATTGAGCCCCGATAACGGGCTCCCTGCTCAGTGGGAAGCCTGCTTCTCCCTCTCTCACTCCCCTTGCTTGTGTTCCCTCTCTGGCTGTGTTTCTCTCTGTCAAATGAATAAAATCTTAAAAAAAAAAAAATAATGTGTATGCAGAAGCTTCTTACTTCGAATAAGCCAGGATATTTGAAAACTATTTTACTGATATAAGTATCCGTCATTTTCTACTTACAATTAATTTTTGTATTCAGAAAGCAATTCTTTCTGATAATTTCAGTAATCTCCACTTTTATACTGTAAATACATTTTAAGACTTCACAGTTTCACTATTTATGGCCTCTCACGTTGCTTAAATTCTAGCTCTCCTCTCTCTTGTTTTGTTTTCCTGCAATGGATCTTTGATACTGATTTTCTGAAAACAGCCTTGTTGGTGGCAACATTTTTGAGTCCTAACATGTTTTATGATATTTTTGTCTTCATACTTGGTTGATAATTTGGAGTTATAACAATTCTAACTCATTTTTTTCCCCTCTGAATTAAAAAAAAATGTTACTAGCTTTCTGTTAGCTAGATTTCAATTGAGAAATTTGACGCTGTTTTGATTTTTTTTTCTCTCCATGTTTTGAGTTTAGGATCTATAGAAATATCTTTCAGTAAGGGTCTTTTAACTTTTTTCTTTATTGTTGCCAGAAAGGGCCACTTTAATCTTAAGACTTGTTCTGTTTTTCAGTTTGTAGGAATTTTTCTTTGCCAAATTGTTGATTGGGTCATAAGCATTACTTCTTGTCCCGCCATGCCATATCCCCATTTAATGTTTCTTTTCTTCTTTTCCCAGGGCCTTGGTGATGTGGAATTTGGACCTGCTCTATCTAGTCTCTATCATTCTTAACTCTTCTCTGGTTTGTTCCTTCTCTTCTTTTCTGAGTCCTGGGGGGTTTTCTTGGTGTTGTCTTGCGGAATGCTAACCCGGTCCTGGTCTTCAGACACACCGGCCAATGGAGAGCCAAGGGCTGTGGTTGCTACTCGTGGTGGAGTCTCTAGACTGTCAGGTTGCCCTGATGAAGTCTGGCTGAGAAGCAGATAAGGAATCCTGGAAAGTGCCTAATTGCAGAGACTTTACGTTCATTGTGGAGAATTTAAATGTATTTCCTCAATAGCCAGGGTTATCTTCCTGTTTCTCTTCTCTGTACTGAGTTATAGATTTTTTTTTTAAAGCCAGCTCCACAACCAGTGTAGAGCCCCACACAGAGCTTGAACTCATGACCACGACATCAAGACCTGAGCCAAAATCAAGAATGGGATGCTTACCCTACTGAGCCACTCAGGTGCCCCAGTTCCAAAATTTTCTTATCTGTTACCTCTTTTTACCTCCCACTCTCAGGCTACCCTAAAGGCTCCTCACCCTCCCACAGAATTATTTTGCTCAAATATCTGGTTGTTTCACAACAACAGCTCAGATTCTTTGTCCTTGTTTCCCATTATTGAAGTGGCTCTGAGGTTTCTGAGTTCCTTCTGAAGAAAGGCTCTTTTCGCCATGGTAGCCTTTTTTCTCTGTGTTGGGTTGTTTCTACTACTGTGGTTTCTGACTCACTCTAGTCTGTTCGGCTTCTTATGGTCCATCCCTCCCTCAGGAAGTGCTATTAGATCTTTTCCCTCTTCTCCTCCTAACCCTTACCCCTTCCCCCTCCTCCTTCTTCTTCCAGCTGTATTACTGATTTATGTGTTTCCTTATAGTTTTTATTTTTTTTTCCCTTGAGAAAAGGGAAAGTAAACAGTTGCATTCTTTCTACCATGTTGAAGAGTAAGTTTGGCAGACTTTCTGTTTTGGGTGAATCAACTTTCAATTACAACCTTTTCTTCCTTTGTTTCAATTATTGAAGTCATGAAATCCAGAAACGAGAATGGGGAGTCTCCTTCAAAGCTAGAAGTGCCTATGTGACTTGGTTTTGGATAATGAATTGTAGGCATAAACCTTAGGGGGTGGATTTCATGAGTAAAAAGTGAAAATCCTTTACCTTTTCATCACCCTCTGTCCCTCAGCTTTTTTTCTCTCTTTTTCTCTCACCTGGCAGTCTTTAGAGCAATACATGGGATCCAAGCCAACATTCTAAGGATGGTGGAGTACGATGAGGCTATATTGGTCTGTAGCGATATAGATTAGTAGGATCTGAACCAGTAGTAGGATTTTCCTCAGTTTTTCTTTGTGAGGAGATCCCTATTTTTTAAAGCTACTATTATATATATATTTTCTATCAGCTAAAGCCTAATGCAACCTGACTGAAGCTTATTTCAGTCTTGGTGGGCACAGTGTTACTACAGCAAAGGGGACTCTGTATCCTTCAGGAAATTACCAAAACATCTATATTTATTTCTGATTACAAGTTTTGATGACAATATAATATGTCACTGAAATGAATTCCATTAATTATTATTATCGATAATGTATTACTAAAATGGCAATATTCCCACAATTAGTGTATAGATGCAACATAATCTCTCCCCAAAGTTGTTTCTAACTTCTGTGCAGAAATCAAAAGCTGGTTTAATTTCATATGTAAATGAAAAAGACCCAGAATTGCCAAAAAAATATTGAAAAGAAAGAATATTGGAAGACTTCTACTTCATGGTTTTAAAGCTTATTACACAGCTAATAATCAAGACAGTGTGGTATTGCATAAGGACAGACAAATAGATCATTACTGATATAATGAGGCAAATGGGTTTAAGATAACTGGAATTCACTGATACATTTAAATATAAACAATGATGGAAGTCAAGCTATTAAGGATTTCTTTAGTAAAATTTAAACATGAGCTTGGAAAAAAAGCTCATGTTTATTCTTTTCTGTTTGTAAGCTGGATTCTTTTTTTTTTTTTTTTAAGATTTTATTTGTTTGACAGAGAGAAACACAGCTAGAGAGGGAACACAAGCAGGGGGAGTGAGAGAGGGAGAAGCAGTCTTCCCGCCGAGCAGGGAGCCTGATGTGGGGCTCGATCCCGGGTCTCCAGGATCATGACCTGAGCCAAAGGCAGTCGCTTAACCAACTGATCCACCCAGGCGCCCCTGTAAGCTGGATTCTTACCTAATCATATTTTCAAGGTGATATCTCAGTCACAAAATAGGTTACACATCAAAGGTAATAGTGTCAGAATTCTATCCTGGGAACTTTCCATGAAAGTTCGTGTGCAAGCATCGTAACAGACATGTGCCAAGTAATGACCCAAGTCATGGTGCTGAACTTGAACTTTGACTTAAAAACTACTTTGGGTGTTAGCTGAATTATTGCTAGGTGGCTTGGATGTATTATAACAGAATCTGAGGTCTGTATTACAGGCAGAGAGAAGGCAGAGTAAAAAGTCCAGAAATGAGTGGAAGCTATCTTTTTTTTCTCAAATTTATTTATTTGGGGGTGTGGAGAGGGAGGGGCAGAGTGATAGAAAGTTTCAAGCAGACTCCGTGCTGATCCCCGCTGAAACCAAGAGTCAGACCCTCCACTGACTGTGCCACCCAAGTGAGACCAGAGTATACACGCTCCCTTTAAAATGTCTTTTATTTTGGGAAAACATAATAGTCATTTAAAAAGCCATATTTAAGATATAAGAAGCAGGTAAATGACACATTTATCTAGAATTGTTTGGTTTTCCTATGTGTCTGGGAATGAGGGTTGAGGACTTCCCTGGTTGTACATTTTTGATCAAGTGCACTAGTTGCATATTTGAGAGATCGCTCTTCTCTTGATATGGTGGTAGGGGCCTGCAAACCTTATCTTACCTAGATCAGGCAATGTTACTTTACCTTATCTCTCTTTGGGGTCATAAATCATGGTTTATAAGTGTAGAGGAAGAGTAGAAAATTTAAAGGTGGGAGAATAAATCATAAGATGATATTTGTTGATTAAAGTATCAACGCCAAGACAAGAATGATATTTTGGAGGCAGAAACCACCTCTTAATGGAACATTCCTGCAATTTATGTTAAAAAGCCAAATAAAACAATGAATCTTGGAACACTGAAAAACTAAAAGGCATTTGAGTGTCTCAAGCTGACTTCTGCGGCCAGAAATTCAGCTTCTTGTGATTATCATACCCAACTCCTCCCGACCAAAACAGAGAGAGAGAGAGAGAGAGAGAGAGAGAGAGAGAGAGAGAGAAAGATGGGTAGATACTAGGGAGACAAATCAACGGTAGATATTATATCTATTATATATTGCCATTTTCCACTATAGGCATAATAATAATATGAATCTCAAAGCACTTTTGTGAGAGCTGAGTGAGGTCGACCACATGAGTTTTGAAATCTATACTGCAGCCCTAGTGAATAGACTATCATTCTATTACAGTTGTCTCTTTAAAATACAGCAGTTACCTTTTCTACCACTAGATGACAGTCAAGTATAATTAGCTTATCAAAATGTTCAAGTTCTACAATTCCTAAAAATAAGCCTAGCACTAAGTCAGCATTTTTTTTTTTTTTTTTAAACGTGGTCTTCCAGTGAGCCCGAAGGGAAAAAAAAGGTGCAGTTTAAAGAGAGGTCTGCTTATCCCTTGGAAATAACATTATACTTGTCAGCGTTAGTTGTTTTCTCAAATTCATTCATTCACTCCTTTGAAAACTAGTTTGCTAAATGTCTAATTTTCTAAATTTAGTTTCCAATTTTTAAAACGACCTTATTGGCTTATAATGTACCTATCATGAAGTTCACCCTTTAAAAGTAAATACAGTTTAGGGGGACCTGGGTGGCTCAGTCAGTGAAGCATTTGACTTTCGGTTTCAGCTCAGGTCATGATCTCAGGATCTTGAGATCAGGCCCCGTGAGGCTCTTTAATCAGTGGGGAGTCTGCTTGGGATTTTCTTCTCTCCTTCTGCCCCTTGCCCCCCGCTCACGCTCTCTCTGTGTCTGTGTGTGTATGTCTCTCTCTCTCAAAAATAAATAAATCTTTATAAATAAAGCGCATAATTCAATGAGTTTTAGTTTATTTACAGAATTATGCAATTACCAAAATCTAATTTTATAACATTTTTCTCACCCCCGAAAGGATCTTTGTACAAGTTAGCAGTCACTTCCTATTATTTGCTGACCATCCTCCCCTTCCCACCAGCCCCGGGCAACTAACTGACTTTCTTTCTCTATAGATTTTCCTATTTTAGACATGTCTCTGATTTTTAACCAGAGCCTCTGGAGTTGAAGTTGTCTTTCAGAGAAATCAACAAATGACCAGTATTTTCTCATAGAGTGATGTCATTAAGCCACTTATTCATTCGCTTTCTCATTCTGTTCACGTATTACTATACTGATTCTGTCACAGAGTAGTAGAGTTTGTGCCACAATGGAAGCTCAGTATGGTTTCCTCTGAGTCGTGTGGAGGAGAAACCAAAGAGAGCTGGAGTCTCATTAGCGATATGTTTCAGACAAATAGACTCAATTTATGCTTCAAATAATAGCACTACTAATAAATCAATATTTGTGGAAATATACTATTTGCTGTATTTTAAGAACTTTACATGTGTTAATATATTTAAATTCATAACCAAATTTCAATAGAGTAGAATGTAAATCTGAGATTCTTTTTTTTTAATTAAAGATTTTATTTATTTATTTGACAAAGAGAAACACAGCCAGAGAGGGAACACAAGCAGGGGGAGTGAGAGAGGGAGAAGCAGGCTTCCCGCCGAGCAGGGAGCCCGATGTGGGACTTGATCCCGGGTCTCCGGGATCATGACCTGAGCTGAAGGCAGTCGCCCAACCAGCTGAGCCACCCAGGCATCCCTGAGAAAGATTCTTTAAATGAGATAAAGAATGTGAGAGGTCTAATAAATCGTGATACATTATACTATTACTCTAAATTCATTATACATGTTCCTACTCTATAACTTTAGAAATAATAAAGCTGAGGTATCCATTGACATAGCAACAAAGTATAAGAATCCCAATTCAAACTCAGGTAACGTGTATCCAAGCACTAAACACAACAATATAAATTCATGCAAACTCGTGGAGTACATGGTGTGCTATTCTAACTGTTGTTACTCTCCATTCTGATACACCATCCGAAATATTTAATACCTACTTTAGAATAAATGTATACTTTTCTTTTGTAAATCTTCAATTTGAAGAATGCTATCATTTACCCAGTTTTTACTCCTTTTATTTTTCATAACAATCTTTTAAGGATACTTGGTAACTAGGTAGAAGGAAAGAGCATGGCTGGCCTAAATAAAAATTTTCAACAAATTACCCCATATTTAAATTCCTTGATAGAAAACTAGATATTTTAATGTGAAAAAATATATTGCCCCCCAAAATGACTATTTTCCAGCTATTGTGACCAATATATTTACTTCTGATATGGTCAGGACATACCTTAGGATTCAATGTCTAATGAGGGAAAGACAACCAAAAAGAGTTTAAATGCAGTGTGACAACTCTGAGTTGCTTGAGGGAGGGAGGGTCTTCTTAATGGGAAGGAGAGTGTGAATTATGATATGCAGATTCGAAGAGTCCTGGAAAGAGTGGCACCTGAATAGAATTTTGAAAGGCAAGAAGAATTGAGTTACCAGTGGGAAAATATTTCAAGGCACTCAGATTAGTAAAACAATTACATATCTGAAGTATAGAGATGGAAAGGAGAAGGGGGGAATCAAGTCATGACGGGCTTCTTATGGTCTGATTTCAGCTACCATGAGAATCCACTCAAGGACTTCAAACAGGGGAGATGTGTCATCAAATATAGTTTTTCAGAGAGGGAGCTTTAGTGGTAGCATGGAGAACACCATGGAAATAAAGTGATGAAGGCAGAATGGCCAATTAAGATATTGCTATAATATTTAAAGGGAGAAACTGTGAAAACTTGAACCAAAACATAAGGACCCCAAACTGCATGTCTTAGAAGAAATAACACACGCAGAATTGGCTGAGGTTGGTAACTCATTCAATACGACGTATAAAAGGAAATAAGGATTCGAAGCTAATATCCAACACTGTTGGTTGTTCAACTGGGAAGAAGGTGATCATATTTACGGATGTGGAGAAAACCAGAGAAGAAATAGGTTACGGAGAGACTAGAAAGAGATGAGACTGGACACAACAAATTTGAGGTTTTCCTGGGACATCTAAATAGAGGTACCCTGTGGGCAACTGGACATGAGCGTTGAGGCAGAAGATACACTTGAGCTGAAAATATACTTTTCAGAGATGTTAGCTAAGAGCTATCTGAATATATTTCTCCACTCTCCTTCCTGGCCAACTCCGTACCATTCTTTGTCTTGGTTCTGCTGCTCCCTTTGCTGGAAAGTCTTCCCTGCCTCTTTCGGGCAGGCACAGGTCCAACTGTGCACATGGTGTCCACACTTTTTGACACGCACCATCAAGAGCAGTCATCCACTTGAACTTGTTTGCTTGGAATTGTTTGCTTCCATGTCCGAGAGTCCAGCTTTTTATATCTTATTCCCGAGTGTTTTCAAGCCCAGCAAAGTTCCTGGCACATAAAGCATGTTCAGAAACAGATTGAGAACTAATCTTTCTGAACCAAACTAAATGATTTTCAAAACTTTACTAGGAATATCAAATATAACACTGTGAAAGATAAAGTCCTTATTCTAGACTTTGGCACATAAACTTGTCTAATGCCATGCGTTTTGGTATAAGATGTCTTCTTTTAAAATCAATAATGCCTAAAGTCCTTCAATTTCTAAACTGTGAAAGGGAGTCAGATGTTTTTAAATATTTAATGAAAATGTTTATGTACAACAATTGTGATTTGCTTACTTGACCTTTTACGTTCAATTTATTGTAGATCATTAAAAGGACCTCAAGCAATGCATTCAATCTCTAAATGCTATGAGTATAATGACTTAAATCATTATTTATTATTATATATTTCCATTGAAAAATCTCTATAATAAACTGAGTTCTTAAAATACTGAAATACAGTACTTAAGATGCCTCATGACATATTAACAGCTTTTCCTTCCTTTGGCTCCTGGCAAGAATGCAGGATAAACTAGACACAATTTTAAGACAGGATTGAGAAACTTGATCATTTTTACATGTGGCATTAAGAAAGACTAATGACAATGAGATGAACTGACAGCTGTGATATTTAACATAGCGCACATTGTAAGAATGATTTAAAAATTCCCTTAAAACATAAGGTAGTCTCGGTAGTTACAGAAGGAGTCTGTTGTGAGTCTAGAGGCCCAGATTTGGTCTGATGCTCTTGTCATTTGCTTTGAAATGCTGCTTTGAAATTCTTGGATGAAAATGTTTAAGTTATAAAGTTAAGATTCTTCATATCAGAGGAGCTATAGGATATGTTTATTTTAGCAATGGTCCTTTAAACTCCAGAGGACTATTTGTAATTTACTTTTTTTTTAAAAAAAATTATTGTCGTCTTAAGGTAGAGAGAGGATCAAATAAACCTAATTTTATCACCTGCTACCTTTTTATGTATTGCTAACACAGCATATCTGCAGGATGGAGGGTGTCTGAGTATTGTCCCGATTTGTCACCAGGCTCATGCTTTCAAGTCACTCCCATCTCATCTGTTCTTAATACGTCCCCTGTGTGGTGGGATTAGCGGAGCCTGGGGGGTCAGGAATAATGTATGCAACTTTTATGCCTTCTTCATGTATCAGGCCAGGTAGGAAGCGGATGGACTGCTCAGATTTGGTGACTAGAGAGACCATACTGAAAATCTATTTGAAAAGGGGTAGGCAGGCTTTAAGGAAATCAGTTTGGGATGGTGCTTCACTCTGGTGCTAATATCAGAGAGTCACTATGACCCCTAAACAAGGGGGTACAAGTAGCGGGAGGAGGAGCTGTAGAAGATGGCTTTATTCCAGAAGTCAGGGCCTCAGTGGAGGAACACCAAATTTTGGCTCAGCTGTAAAGAAGCTGAAGGAATAATTACCCCAATTTCTTTCTCCTCCTACCCGGTCTGCTGCCAGCCTCTACTCTGGGATGAATTCACCCTGCACACAGAGGATAAAGCCTTATTGATAGAGCCCACCGAGGGTGGCCTCTTAAGGTCAGATCAGCTGGAGAAGGTATGTGAAAAAATAAGCCAGCACCCATGTTTATGGTCATATATAAACTCTAAGGTGCATTTCACACAGGATTCAATATGCTTGTATCAGTCAGGCTTCCACCAGAGAAAAGAACCCAGATAAACGGATGGATGGAGAAAGAGAAAGAGAGTTCAGGAGAGAGACACTGAAAGAATTGGCTGCATGATTGTCAAGGTTACCTAATACCCAAGTCCAAAATCCCAAGGGCAGGCTCAGAAAGAAGAAGTCAGAAACTACTGGGCAGAAGATGAAGCCTCTGTCCACAGGTGGAATTTGTTTCTGTCTCATGGAAACTTCAGTTCTATAATTCAGTTCTTTCAACTTTTTGGATCAGGTGCAGTCAAATTAGTGAGGAATGCCTCCTTATCAAAGTAAAGTAGTTGTAGAGGTTAATTCCATCTCTAAAATCCCTTCATAGAAGTGGAGGGCCAAGGACAAAGGACAGCCCTCACATGGGGATGCTTCTCCAAATCAATGTCAAGGAACGAGAATCATTAAAAGAGAAGAAGATGTGGAAAAGAAGAAATTCTTTTTTTTTTTTTTTTAAGATTTTTATTGTATTTGCTTGACAGAGAGAAACACAGCTAGAGAGGGAACACAAGCAATGGGAGTGAGAGAGGGAGAAGCAGGCTTCCCACCAAGTAGGAAGCCAGATGTGGGGCTTGAACCTGGGACGCCGGGATCATGACCTGAGCCGAAGGCAGCCACTTAACGACTGAGCCACCCAGGTGCCCCCAAAGAGGAAATTCTCTAAGTACATAAGGGCAGCTCTTCAGGGGTATGAGTGAACAATTGGATATGCAACCATAGGCAAATGAGGCCATGCAAAGATCCCTTCTGACTTTACCGCTAACACCACACAAAAGGCCATTACCGAAAGGTGGGTATTTCAAGGACCAATTTCCCAATGACTGAATGTGCCATGGTAGGTGCGGGTGCTATCTAGTCATTGGTGGGGTGGTGGTGGGGGGGTTAAAGTGATTATGTCTATAATCACTATCCTCAAGAAGCTTACTTTCTAATAGGGATACAGCAAAAGATTAAAAAATATGTAACAGACTGTGACTAGTGGCATGGCCTGGTATGCCATGAAAACATGGGGAATGGATGATGAACTTCAACTGGAGGCTAGGCTTCTAGGAAGAACCGACAGGAAAGTATCTAGGGAAGAAAAGGGAAAATTCGACAAGGAATAGCATTTTGTGAAGGGAACAGCATGCTTCTGAACAATAGCTCAGCTTACTACGGCTGGAGCAAGGTCTGGGGGAGGGGGTCAGGATTCCGGCTGTAGTCCACGGGCAGAAGTCATATTATAAAGTATTTTCATTTACTAAACATGGCACTTGGAGGGTCTCTTGTTATATAATTGACATCTTATTTGTACTTTACTCTTCATATAGAAAAGATTTCAGATATCCTTGCTTTCCTGTTTAGAATTCTGAATTTCAGTCTTTACTGCTACCACTGAAAACTTTCATTGAAAAATGAAAACTGTCCCCAAATTAAGAAGCATGGACAGGAAAAACAAAGCAGAAAAAGAGCTGATATTTCAATATACTTTCATGTGATTTTTCTATTCATACCCCTTTGAATTTTTAAAAAATAAAATAAAATGTCTACTATTAAGAAGAGAACAAAATGCTCCACATACCACAAGGGTCTCAGCATGAGATTACATTGTATTTTTCTCTGGATCAGAGCCTATTTACTGGACAGGCGGTTGGGTCTAGGAGGAGTCTAGTTTCATGAAGAATGGAGGACTGTGCTGGGACAGATCTCCCTGAGGGAAGAGAGAATTCGGGAGGTCTTTCCAGGAAATCAGGCCCGTTTCTGAGCAAGGGGATGAGAATATCATTATCTATCACGTAAATTATCTCTATTCAGCCAATACGTGTTCATACTGAATCTTAAGGCAGGAGAACTGCAAGAAATATCAGTAGAAGCAGGAAGAGCTGACACTGGCAAATGATGTTGTGTTTATTATTTAAATATTATTCTTATAGATAAAAACAGAGAGGGAGCCAAGCTTTAAGCGACCCTTAACTCTAGGAAACCAGCTGAGGGTCGCTGGAGGGAAGGTGGGCAGAAGAATGGGGTAAAGCGTGATGGGCATAAAGGAGGGCACATGATGTAATGAGCACTGGGAATTCTGTGCAACTGATGAATCCCTAAATTCTAACCCTGAACAAATAACACACTATATGTGAATTAAATTAAATTAAAATAAAAAATATAAAAAAAGAGTAAATATTTCAGTAAGGTCATTACACAGGACACTTTTAACTGGTTTTGTGTGCCCGTCTGTCCTGCATGTCCTCTAGCTAACAGACCAAAGGCTCCTACCTGCACATTTCTCCAGAGCCTTGATTTTGAGTGACTGGAGCCACCTCTCCATGAGGAGGTACTTCTGAGTTGTGAGTGCCCACCTCAAGGTGGAAAGGGCTCTGCAGTGCTATTGAAGTTCCAGAAAATCACAAGGGAAGACACTGAGACTTCTGGAAACTCATCCCTGCTTACCTTTCCTCTTCTCTATCTGGCTTCTCTCGCCCCCTTACAGGTTTCTCCTGAAAGCCCATCTTCCATAAATCACTTGCAAATAAAAAACCCTGCCCCAGGCTCTTCCAGAAAATCCTACCTAAGACATATGCTAAAATAATTTTTAGATAAATGGAAAACAACAAAATCAAATTCTTAAAATGAAAGTAGGTGACTATATTATTTCAAGAGAAAAAAAAAAAAACAACAAGCCAGGAAGAAAACACATTTATCCATTTATAGATTTAACATTTGAGAATGTTAAAGACAAGATTTAAAAGTCATACTAGAAGAAAATTGGAACACATTTCAGAACCAAGTAATTAATATCTTTTAATTTAAAAAAATCAAAGGTGCGCAGGAAAGTGTTCAAAAATATTATTTGTAGGGGCGCCTGGGTGGCTCAGTTGGTTAAGCGACTGCCTTCGGCTCAGGTCATGATCCCGGAAAACGGATCGATCGAGTCCCACATCGGGTTCCCTGCTCGGCGGGAAGCCTGCTTCTCCCTCTCTCACTCCCCCTGCTTGTGTTCCCTCTCTGGCTGTGTTTCTCTCTGTCAAATAAATAAAATCTTTAAAAAATAAATAATATTATTTGTTAAAATGGAAATGGGTAACAGAATAACACAAAAACCCCAATTAAAGCAATGTGGTACTTTTTTTTTTTTTTTTTTAAGATTTCAGTTATTTATTTGACAGAGAGAAACACAGCTAGAGAGGGAATACAAGCAGGGGGAGTGAGAAAGGAAAAAGCAGGTTTCCCACCCAGCAGGGAGCCAGATGTGGGGCTCCATCCCGGGGCTCCAGGATCATGACCTGAGCTTAATGCTTAAGGACTGAGCCACCCAGAAGCCCTGGTACCATGTTTTGATATACAAAATAATTCCTCTTCTTATTCTCCTCCTCCCCCTTCTTCCTTTTCCTCCTCCTCCTCCTCCGCTTCTTCTTCTTCCTCTTCCTCTCCTCCTCTTCCTTCCTCTTCTTCCTCATCCTCTTCCTCCTTCTCTTCTTCTTTTTAGAAAATGGTAATGTTCAATGTTGGTCAGGATGTAGGATAAAGACATTTTTACACAATGATGGTGGGAGGAAAAATTGGCATTTATTTTCTGGCAAGCAATTTTGCAGTATGTTACTTGAAGTTATGTACATTTTTCATGTAGAAATTCCATTTTGAGTTGTTTATTTTCAGGAGTTAGAGATATCGTTCAAGGCTTCCTAAATAGAATTTTTATTGTACTATTGCATATTACATGAAGTTGAAAAAGTCTAAATGCTGAAGAAAATGTGTTGAATAAGTATGTGATAGCAAAATGATAGCTCTTACATTTCCAGTTATTATGTTATTTCAGTGTCTTAATATGCTATTCAGTGGTTACTATTATTAGTCACATTTGTAAAGAGGATAATGAGGTCTCAGGAAGATGATGTGACACACAAGGCCACAAGATTGTGTAGCCGCTGCAGGAACTATCCCTTGTTCTCAAACATTATGCAAGCCTACCCTTGCGAAGTCTGGTCTAAAACACAACCACAAAAAATATAATATTATGCAAAAATACTCATTGACACGAGCGTGTTCAAAATGTCTTGGCAGATGAAAAATAATACAGAACATAGGGCACACAGTATGGAACATCTATTTATTTTCTATAAAGAAAAAATGAAAAGCACATACACTATCTATATGAAATTATTTTACAGACTCATTGACATTTGCTATTTGTATGTAGATTTCACAAAGTCATATGTGGTGGGCAGCACGGAGGGTGTCTCCTCAGGACCCCATCTAGTATTAGTACTCACGTATAATCCTATCCCCTCGATTGTGGGTGGGACCTGTGATTTGCTTTCCATCAATAGTATATCACAAAGGGAATTGGGATGCTACTTCCGAATTTACATTTTATAAGACAACTTGTTTTTCTGGGAACCTGAGTATGGTCTCTAGGAGTTCGCCGGTGCCCTCAGTTCTACAACCACAAATGAATTCTGCTAACAAATTTAGTAAGCCTGTAAGTATATTCTTTCCCAGTAAAGCCTCCGTACGAGAACACAGCCCCACCAACACCTTGCAATGCTGTGAGGGCCTAAGCAGAGGATTCAGCTGAGCTCGGCCTGGACTTTTCACCCACGGAATCTGTGACATGATAGATGTGTATTGTTTTAAACTGCTGATTTTATAGTTATTTGCTCTATAACAATAGATAAATAACACATATAAGTGCCTTGGAGCAAGTTGCATAGAATGGTACATATTAAGAGAGTTCAATTCCAATTCTACAACCACAGGGAAAGCAATTCAACTTCCAGTTTATATACACAATTTTATCTATCTGCAGTTAGACATCCAATTTGGGGAAGCCAGCAACTGTTCCAAGTGCTTTACATATATTGCTTGTTAAATCCTCACATCAACTCTTTGATGTAGTTATTGTATTACCCCCATTTACAGTTAAAGAATCTGAGACAATGAGACTTTACTAAGCAGATAATAAAGAATTCATCATAATAAGTAATTCAACCTTTAGGTTATATTGCCAGGGTGGAGTGAAACCTTTCTTTGTCCATCACTGTTTATAGTATTGACAGAATGCAAGACGCAAAGACAGAAGGCATATCTGTTTAACAGATACTAGGCTGAAGATCAAAAGTTAAACTGCTCACTAGGAATCCCAGGCAGTTAACTAGGTTAGATCTCTTTAGTCCATGGGGGAAGCTATGATTCACTGTCTGTGAGCAAACCTCAGAGAAGGTTTATCCTGCCAGAGAAACTCTCCTGGAGGACAGAACTCCTCTTCCACATGGTTGGAGAGGAGGAATTCTCTCCACTAACACACAAAAAAGATTGAGAGTGTAGAACAACCCCTCCCCTTATCCTACCCTTAGTCAAGAGAAAGTTTAAGTCTCAATGTCTGCAAAAAGCATCTCTGATTAAGAGATTCTGCAAAATAAATAGATTAAGCAAATTAACAATAAGAGCACAAGAGCAATGAATATTATTAATTCCTAGCTCAAGTCAGAAAACTCAGTAGTTCAAGGAAGAGGGTCTAAAAAATGACAATTGACAGTGTCTATTGAAGATCCAAGGGAGAAGGGCAAGGGGTTCAATACAAGGAAAGCCACTAAAATAGTTTGCTAGATTTACAGAGTAAAGAAGAAGAAGGAGGAGGGGAGGGTGGAGGAAGGAAAACCACCACCACCACCACCACCACCACCACCACCACCACCCACATAATGCAATGATTTCAACAGATCCCATAATAAGTTGATAATTTATAACTATTCCTGATGAAAATATTTAACTTTGGAATAGGTGGATAGTCCCTTAATGATATATATTAGAAAATTGCAGCAAAATGAGAACAGTGAACATTTGAAAGGTTTCCACTAAAAGGTGGAGATGTAACAAGGTGCCTGCTATTCTCAAGCCATTCAACATTGTATTAAATGTTTTACTGTCTGTAATAAGACTAGAAAAAATAAGGCATACATAATAGGAAAGGAAGAAACAAGCTGTATATTTAGACTCAGGAAAACGTAAGACTCTATAGAAAAATTACTAAAAATCACGGGTGAGTTTGAGTGTTATTAGAAACCAAAATACCATATAGAAATCTACATTTTTATTAGTAATCACAAATTTGGAAGAAATAAAAGAAATGATTCCTTTCAAAAAAGATAAAATGTATGTAAAAATATACCTAGGCAGAAGAAAAGAATAAAATTTATATTTTTTAAAGATTTTATTTATTTATTTGACAGAGAGAAACACAACTAGAGAGGGAACACAAGCAGAGGGGCTGAGAGAGGGAGAAGCAGGCTTCCCACCGAGCAGGGAGCCCGATGTGGGGCGCGATCCTGGGTCTCCAGGATCATGACCTGAGCCGAAAGCAATCGCCCAACCAACTGAGCCACCCAGGCATCCCAAGAATAAAATGTAACGAAAGAAAGTTATAACATTTTACTGATAGATCAAAAAGATGACTTACTACACTGAGAGACACACTATGTTTTATAAAGCTTCAATATCATAATCATTGCAGTTCTTTGAAATTAATCCATATATTCAACCTAACTATATTAAAATATGTCTATGGGATATTTCAAATAAAACTTTACTAGCTGATCCTGTAGTTCAACGTGGTAGGATAATATGTAAAAATAAACCCCAGGTGAATTCAATCCAAACTTAAAGAAATGAAACTATAAAAAATGTAGAATCAATACAGAATAATATTTTTTGCTATTTTGCATCGGGGGAAGAGCTTCATAAATAAGGTACACATTCAAGAAGCAACAAAGATTAAAGACAAACATGACTATGTAATAATGTGAAAATTTACATGGAGAAAGACTTCATTAGGTCCAAAGACATGGGGGAAGAAGTGACTGGCTCCATGATCCTCACCTGGAACCCCACAGAGAACTACTTAGCAGTATAGACATCCAAGATCACCACCAGCATTTCCTTCTGGTTTCCTAAGTCCTTGCTCCAGCTTCAGGGGTCTGTGATCTTTAGCTCTTCCAACAGTTTTGCAAGAATTTAATTTTCTCCATCAAATTCTTTCCTTCTTGAAATACTGAAGATGGTTTGTATTTGTGTGAGGGATCCTGATTACTATGAGATTTCCCTAAAGACAGGCAGGGTTGGGGTGCCAGAGTGGCTCAGTTGGTTAAGTGACTGCTTTCGGCTCAGGTCATGATTGCGGAGACCTGGGATCGAGTCCCACGTCAGGCTCCCTGCTCAACGGGAAGCCTGCTTCTCCCTCTCTCACTCCCCCTGCTTGTGTTTCCTCTGTGGCTATGTTTCTCTCTGTCAAATAAATAAAATCTTTAAAAAAAAAAAAAAGACAGGGAGGGTCTAATACCTATCTTATTCTTTCCCACAGCAACTCCCATAGGAGGGAAGACCATGCTGATAAATGGCATTGGGGGGGGGGTTCACCCTTCAGTATGCTTTCGCTCTTTTTCTTTATACATTTTTAAAAATATTTTATTTTTTTTATTTATTTGACAGAGAGTGCGCGTTCGTGCACAAGCACGGGGAGTAGCAGAAGGAGAGGGAGAAGCAGGTTCCCCAAAGAGCGGGGATCCTAATTTGGGGCTCAATCCCAGGGCCCTGAGGTCAGGAGCCAAGCCAAAGGCAGATGCTTAAACGACTGAGCCACCCAGGTGTCCCTTTCCCTCTTTTGCTGTTAAGTAGGACGACTAATGTTGCTGACACACTTCCATCTTTGTATCTAGATTCTTCTTGTTTCTCATGACATCACCTTTGCACTCTCAGAATATTGAAAGATTGCTTATTTCCCTTTTAAGACCTTTCCAAGGGCAATTAATTACCTAGCTCCTCCCAAAACGTAGATCTTGGAAATACAGAGCAGAATTTTTCATAGTTTATTTTCTATGCCATGTATGCTTGACTTTTTTTTTTTTTTTAAGATTTTATTTATTTGACAGAGAGAAACACAACCAGAGGAGGAACACAAGCAGGGTGAGTGAGAGAGGGAGAAGCAGGCTTCCCGCCGAGCAGGGAGCCCGATGTGGGTCTCCATCCTGGGTCTCCGGGATCATGACCTGAGCTGAAGGCAGTCGCTTAACCAACTGAGCCACCCAGGCGCCCCCTATGCTTGACTTTTATAAGTGCTAAACAATAAGCCTAGAGGGGTACCTGGGTGACAATAATTAAGCCTCCATCTTTTGATTCCAAAGCTTAGGTCATGATCTCAGGGTCATGAGATCAAGCCCCGTGTCCGGCTCCGAGTTCAGCAGAGTCAGCTTCCGATTCTCTCTGCCTCTCCCACTGCCCCTCCTGGTCATGCTCTCTCTTTCTCTTAAAAAAACAAACAAAAACACATCTTTTTAAAAAACCCCAATAAGTGCATAATTCAAATTATAGCTTTTTATAACATTTCTTCACTTTTCCTTGTCCTCAGCTTATAGTTTTTTCTATTTTCCACTATTAAGAAATGGGGGAAGATGAAAAAAACAGAGACACATATAAGGACAGAGATAGAGAGAGAGATAAAGATAGAGCTGGGATGGAGAGAGAGAGAGAAAGAGATCATTTTTCTTAATTTTTAAAACCTGTTTGTCCTTAATTTTTAGATGCTTGCTTTGGATTACACAGCATGACATATATACTCATTGGCTTGATCTGGTTTTCTCTCACTGATAATGTTTCCAGTTTCACTTTGCCAAGAAAGAGCAGCGAATTGTTTCACAAGCCCATTTTTCATCCCTTACCCTTTCATGTTAGGAACGTATCCTAAATCGTTTGAGGATAAAAACGATAAATACCTAGTTGCTTAAGGACCAGTCAAATGAAATCCTAAGTTCAGAAAGGCCACTAATTATTCAGAAATAAATCGACTAGTTGGCTTTCAGACAAGCAAAAGAAAATCCCTTGCAAATTATAAAGAGTAAACTAACCACCTTGTACTCTTCCAAAACATTACGCTCAAAGATAAATGTTTTTGATCATCTTTAGCCATTCAGAAATCTAAAAGTAACTCCCGAGTCCACATTTTTAAATAGTTCTGTATTGAAATAAATTTAGTCTTGATACCTTTCCATTGGCTAAAACACCTATGAATTATGATATAGAAAACAAACATTTCTCCCAGTATCAGCAAGCTTCCTGTCCCACAAGGATCAGACTGCAGAATGCTTGGGTGTCTCAGAGTCCAGCAGAGGGAAGTAGAGAACTCCTTCAAGTGTTGGCTGCTCAGCTGTCTTTGTTTCTCGGGTTTTAACTTTTGAGTATAGAACAATCATTGAGCTGTCAACCCAAATTAGTACAGAAATGTGTGGAATCGGTTCAACCCAAGCCACCTCCTTTTTCCAAAAATTGTTCTTCAGTTTACTGTAGCACACTGAGTTATGAAAGGAATATTTGCATGTTTGAAATTAATTTGATATAAAATATGAAAAAGCAAAGTAAAGCATGTGTCCTTTGAAATTCCTTTCATTATTTATGTAGGAAACTCTCCACTAAAGGAAACCTCTAAGGTATGATCAAATGGGAAGTTTCTACTTTAATGATTTAGTATTATAATATTATGTACATGTTTTGGACTAAGACTTTTCTAATAAAGTGAAATAGAGAATGGAAATTATGATAGCTGACTTTTCTTTACCACAGTTTGGAACTGACTGCCTTACATAATTTAGAGAAGTGTTCTAAATAGGGAGAAGAAAAAGCATTAATGTCAATCTTAAAATCTCTCAGGTTATTTGCAGAGCATTCTGGCTTTTCGAACGTGCAAGTTATCTTCATGGAATTTCCTGTAAAACTGTGGACAGGCAATTACTGAAATCAACACACTTCTGCATGTTAAATAAGAATAATATCACACTATTCTTTCTTAATTACATTTTTAAAAAACAACATTTTTAGAATTAATTACATTAATTACATTTCTTTAATTATATTTTATTTATTTATTTGACAGAGAGAAACACAGCTAGAGAAGGAACACAAGCAGGGGGAGTGAGAGAGGGAGAAGCAGGCTTCCCGCCGAGCAGGGAGCCCGATGTGGGACTCGATCCCCGGTCTCCGGGATCATGACCTGAGCTGAAGGCAGACACTTAACTTCTGAGCCACCCAGGTGCCACCTCAATTACATTTTTAAATTCTCAGTAAATCTATGAAATGCAATATATTATACTGTTGTACTGGTGAGGTTACATTCTCTTATGTGCATTATCTATTGTTTATTATTATGTGCATTTTTATTGTGTGCATATTTATGTGCATTATTGAAGGGGTGGAGAGAACACTGACCAAAATTTCTGAAAATCTACCTTTGGCTCTTATCTGTTTTCTGTGTTATGCTACTGAAAATGTCTTAGTACCCTGATATACATAAATGTAAGCAACTGTAGTTAATTTAGACATTAATATTTTTCATTAAAAGAATACTTAGTTGCTCCTACAGCCTCCGGGTGGGCTAGGTTTGCAGTACAAGGAATGAGGAACGACACCTGCGGTGCACAGGGGAACAGGTCCCTGAACACACAGCTGGAGAATGACAGCATAGGCAGCAGTGAAGCCAGCTAATAAATGTTGCAAGGACAGCTGCTGTCACTGCTGTGTCTGGGCGCCAGGACTAGATCCTTCTGCTGCCACCATCCGTGTCAACAGGGCTCCTGTCTATGCATGCTTCCCTGCATCACTAGCTTCTCTTTGAAGAACTAGGGTTGACCTACTCTTTACTACAGCCTAGAACATATGCCAAAGCCTTAGCGTCAGGGGAAGCTGGGATAGTAAACCTTTTGATTGTTGATCTTGTTATATTGGTAAATAGGTTTTGTTACCTTGGGTGTGAATTCCTCACAGATGAAGAGAATATTCACACAAGGTGACAAAAGCAATGATACATGTCCACTCCATACACTCCTCAGCTGCTGAGATTCATGTTTAGAAATTGTGTACTAGATGCTGGACACTGGGAACCCTACAGATAAAGATTCTTCGCACCATGGAGTTTATATTCGGTCAGGAGAGGAAAACTAAACCAATAGGCAATACAAATCAATAAGGTATATATTCTGTTAGATAACCAAACAATAAATGGTAATGATTAAAGTATATTAGAGAGAGGAAGAGAGGAAAGAAGGAAGGAAGGAAGGAAGGAAGGAAGGAAGGAAGGAAGGAAGGAAGGAAGGAAGGAGAGAGGGGAATGAGAAGAAACTCTCACTTAGTAAAATCTCAACCTCAGAAGGTTCAACTAATTCATCAGATAGCATGCACAACTCCAGGTTAAGGATTTCTGGTAATACCCGCTGCTCCTTCAATACAGCTGTTCTTCCGATTCCCTGTTTTGTAAAAAATATAGGTTAATTATAAAATTAACAGTGGTTGGGAAACATCTCTCCATGGGACTCTTAATTTCTGCACATTTTGAGAAGAAGCACTGAAAGGTCCTGTTCCAAATTATATTTTCATGGATATTTGTATGACAGACAGTCTTGGATGATAAACATTTCCTCCCAATACTGAATTCACAGGTAGATTTGTTTCCTGACCAGAATAATAAAAATAAGGTGTCTTACTGGGGCAAATGTTGATCGTACTTGTGAGCACTCATTTTTAAATAACTATTGGGGTTTCCTAAACTTGAGGTTCCTTAGTTTTGGTGCAAACTCATTACATGTGCAGCATCCACTGGGTCGCTCTGCTTTACCCCTCATGGGATTTGGGGGTGGGGGTGGGAGGAGATGATGGGAACGTGACGTTCATGCTGCTGTATGAATGATAAAGATTTTTGTTTCTGACCCAGGAGTTGTATGTATGTTCTATGTTGTATGTTCTATCTATTTCCATGAAACCATTTGCCTGGCTAACCTGCTGGCCTGCAAGATGTCTGGAAAATTACAGAGATCTTACAGTTCTTCCCAACAAGCATCAATACACTATTTATGTATTTATGTAAGAGCACTTAGCAACATACTATTTATTTAGGAAACACTTATCCTGAGATCTAAGATCTTAACAAGTTTATAAGTGTGCAAGAATATTGTTACAGACACAATGTTGTATAGCAGTTCCCTAGAACTTAATCATCTTGCATAACTGAAACTTTATACCCATTGAATAGCATTACATTATATACATGCATATACTTTTTGTAACAGATGTGTTAGAAAGAAAAGCAAAAGAAAATTAGTTTGACAAGATAACGTGTAGGAGATATAGTCTGGGTAAAATGCCAGAGGTCTTTTTTTCCGAAACTGTTCCTGAGGCCCCTGTTGTTTTTCATGTATTCCCTCCTCCAAGATGCTTTTCCTTCAGCTAGTTCCCTGTGTACCTGCAGTCTTTTGTCCAATTAAATGGCCCAAATCCTTTTCCTTGAAAGGTTGGAGCTCTCGGCATTGCTCTTTCTTTCTCTTCCTTCTTATTCTTTTTAACCAGTGTTATTGAGGGATAATTTAGTTAGAGCAAAATTCACTTTTTAAGTGTATAATTTGATAGTATTTGAGAAATGGAATATTATCATAATCACTATATGGAATAATTTTATTATCACAAAGTGTTTCCTCCTGCATCTTGGTCTCCTGAGTCTTTGTCTACAGATAATGACTTCATTAACTCCAGCATTATTATATGCTCTGGGCGGCCAGAGCCCCATCCTTGGCCATTATCTCTGTAGTCACTCAACCCTTTCAGACCAGATAACAAATACTCAATTCTACCAATCTCCTAAAATTCATACTCTGCGGCCCTGGCCTTGCCAATTTCATATTGTTTTTAGTTGTCATTTAAACAAAGAAGGAATTTTTAAAAAGTATATTAGAAACCTAATGGTGACTGATATTAGGATTAGCACTTCAGCATATATTTGGGGGGAATATAATTCAATGCATAGCAGGCATGATTCACAGCTCTCAATGTGTAGGCTAAGTTTAGGAGTGTGTTGTTTCTGTTTTAAGACTTTATATGTGAAAACCAACATTAAAAACTAATATACCTTTTGGAACACATAGAGCTAGTATCTTACCTCCAAAACTCCTGTATTATTTAATAATGTAAAATGTATTAAACGCCCATGCCAGTCTTAGAGTATCTGAACACTCTCTTCAGATTCCCTTCTTCAGAAAGTCTCTGAAATAGCTGGCGTGTGATATTACAATACATCATACTAAAGGGAAATTGTAGTCATATCATTTTCAGGTGCTGGTACCCATTTTAGCACCAAATAATTTAAAATAAAAAAAGATTTAAAAACTTTGAAGAAAAACTATTTTCAATTCTAAAACATGGTCCTAATACCCTCTGTGAAGCAAGTTATAGTGCCCCACCATTGCTGTATTAAAAAAAAAAAAGAAAGATGCCCAAGACTATCCCATAGTACAATGGGATAATCAAAAGTTTGTTCACAGGACTTCTGACCCACCTCTTTTCCTTTCTTTATTACTCAGCCTCACAGCTAACAGTGGTTAACATTTATTCTCAAGAAACAGAAAAGCAAACACATTCTTAGTAGGTTGAAAAATACTTATAAATATTTATTTCTGCTTGTAAGGCATTTGGGGTTTTAATTATACAATGTGGAAAGTTAAATCATTCTGTGGAGAAAGTGTAAACTCAGTAAACTCAGTAAACTCAATTTTACTCAGTAAAATTCCCCCAAGAGTGCGGAATACTTCTCCCAGAAACATACACACGAGTTAGTGGTCCAGTAAGGCTATATTAACTGGGACTACTTCTGGAATAACAGTGTAAGGGCCTCCAGAAATCTAAAACTCTATGAAAGCAGTTATAGCAGTCGGAAAAAATGTTCAAAATTAACTTTTTCAGAACTCTGGAAATTTACCAACAGTTTACAACAATATGGAGAGCATTTATTAAAGAAAAATGACTGAATCTCATAAGAATACATTTTGTAGCCTTTTAATTTACCCAACTCTCATCCTCTCCTCAACCAGTTCTGCCACAATCTTAAAATCTAACAACATCACAATCACAACCGTAGTTAGCAGCTGTGAAAATCAGCAGCCTAGCAACCACTGAAGGGTGTAAATGGGCTTGATGTTCCCTGAAAGCCCTAATCACTAGAGCACTGGCACTATTTGACTTGACTGATAGCTCCCTGGAAAAGTCCCATTCTCAAAGCTTGTCTTTATTTGACCTGACTCAAAACTCCCCATGAGAACAATTCCATCCCAAGGCATTTGTCAAAAACAATCAGGGGCAATGTTTTAACATCACAGTTGCCTGAGGTGGTGATATCAGTTGGAGCAAACATGAGTCTCACTAAACACACACACACATATACACACATACATATATAGATACATACATACATATATGTAGTAATACACATACAGACATATATACACACACTAATGCACACACACATATACACAATTCCAAAGGAAAACTGGGACATGAGATACCCAGCTGTCCAAATAGATGTCTGAAAAGCTCTGATACTTTCCTTGGAATCCAGAAGAACATGTGCATGTGAAGTGGCCAGGCCCAGGAATACCAATAATTCAGTGTTACTCTGATACTAATCCAGAAAAAGATATCATGAGAACTCTAGAGCAATATCCCTTATGAATTTAGAGGGAAAAAGTTCAAAGTGTACTTGAAAAATTATCTAGCAACACAAAAAAATAAGGATTGTACAACATGACCAAGTGAGATTTATCCCAGAAATTTGAGTTTGGTTTCATATCCAAAATTCAGACAACATATACAGTGTTAATATTATAAAGGACAAAAACTACATGAGAGACAGAAAAGTACTAGAAAAAGTTCAACAAATCTGTGCTGGAAGATCTAGCCATTGTAATTAGGCAAGAAAAAGAAATAAAAATAATTCAAGTTGGAAAGTAAGAAGTTAAACTAACTTTATTTGCAATAGTTTCTGCCTGGTATATAGAAAACCATAAGGAATCTATTGAAAATATTTTTACAACTAGTTAACTATTTCAGCAAGGTTGCAGAATATAAGATCGGTATGCAGAATTACATGTATTTTTATACATTTACAATGAAAAATCTGAAAATGAAATTAAGAAAATAACTCCTTTATAATAGCATCAACATAAGTAGCATATTTATAAATAATATAGTAAAGGAAGGTCAAGAGTTTTATACTGAAAAGTATGTAATATTAGTGAAATAAAGACAGCCCTTGCTTATGGAGCACAAAACTTCCTGTAAGATAGGAACATTCTCAAACTTGATCTACAAATTTAATGCAATCTCTCTCAATATCCCACTAGATATCATGTAGAAAATTGGTTATCTCCTTCTAACATTAATCCATAAATGCAAGTGACCCTAGAAAGTCAAAATAATCTTGAAAAAGAAAAGAATTTGAGGCCTCTCATTTTTTCATTTCAAAAGTTACCACAGAGCAACAATACTTGAGACAGTGCGGTTCTACATGGATTATAGCTACAAACAAAGGGAATATATTTATTCCCAAAAAACAAACTCTTTTATGGCCAACAGAATTTCTACAATGATGCCAAAACAATTCAGTGAGAGTAACCATAGTTTTTCAACAGGTGGTCCTTGAGACAACAGGATTTTCACATGCGTATGAATAAATTTGGACCAGTACTTCACAACATATGCAAAAAATAAATTTAAAAAACTGTGTCATAGAACCAAATGTAAGATATAAAACTAAAACCTCTTAGAAAAAAAAAAAGGAGTACACTTATGAACAGGAACTTTGCAATAGTTTCTGCCTCAAATGACCCCATCAGAAAAGTGGAACAGTACCTCAGAGAATGGGAGAAAATATTTGCAAATCATATATTGGCTAAGGAATTTGTACCTGGAACCCAAAAACAAAAATCCTGCAGTTCAACAATACAAGGACTAATAACCCAATTAAAAACAGGCAAACATTCGTATAGGTATTTGTACAAAAATAATATACAAGTGGCCAATAAACACAGAAAGAAAGAAAATGATCAATTTCATGAGTCATTAAAAAAAATATGTTACATCCACCAGAAGATATCACTGCCTCCTCACACTCATTAAGACAGCTACATTGAAAATAAAACGAACAGGGGTGCCTGGGTGGCTCAGCTGTTAACCGTCTGCCTTTGGCTCAGGTCGTGATCCCAGGGTCCTGGGATCCAGCCCCGTGTCGGGCTCCCTGCTCAGTGGGAAGCCTGCTTCTCCCTCTCTCACTACCCCTTCTTGTGTTTCCTCTCTAGCTGTTCCTCTCTCTGTGAAATAAATAAATAAAATCTTTATAAAAATAAAATAAGGGGCGCCGGGTGCCTCAGTTGGTTAAGTGACTGCCTTCGGCTCAGGTCATGACCCCGGAAACCTGGGATCGAGTCCCACATCTGGTTCCCTGCTCAGCGGGAAGCCTGCTTCTCCCTCTCTTACTCCCCCTGCTTGTGTTTCCTCTCTGGCTGTGTTTCTCTCTGTCAAATAAATAAAATCTTATAAAATCTTATAAAATCTTATAAAATAAAATAAAATAAAATAAAATAAAATAAAATAAAATAACCAAGTAACAAGTGTTGGCAAGGATGTGAACATGAAGGCCTCATGCAGCTATGGAGTTTGTAAATGGTGCAACCCTCTGGAAAACAGTTTGGCAATCCCTCACAATTCTAAACACAGAATTACCATACGACTCAGAAATTCCATTTGTAAGTATATACCCAAGATAACTGAAAACATACTCTACACAGACTTGCTCATGAATGTTCAGGGAAGAATTATGCATAATAGACAAAAGAGTAGAAGCAACCTGAATATCCATCCATTGACGAATGAAGAAATGAAATGTAGGATATCTGTACAGTGGAATATTATTTGATATTAGAAAGGGATGACGTACCACTGATACATCCTATATCATGAATGAACCTTGAAAACCTTATGCTAAATGAAAGAAACCTGTCATAAAAAGCCACACATTTTATGATTTGATTTACATGAAGTGGTTCAATGGTCAAGTCATGGAGATCATATAGTAGATTAGTAGTTTACAGTGTTTGGAGAAAGGGGTAGTGACTACTAATAAGTATGATGTTTCTTTTGGGGAGAAGAAAATCTTCTAAAATTAGATAAGGTTGATGGTTACATAACTGTGAATAAATTTTATACTTTATAGAATGAATGTTATAGTAGTGCATTATATCTAAATAGACCTATTTTTAAAAGATTTTAGGTATGTATGTATTTAGAGCTTGAGCAGGGGAAGGGACAGAGGGAAAAGGAGAGACAGACTCTCAAGCACACTCCATGCTGGGCATAGAGCCTGATGTGGGCCTTGATATCAAGACCTTGAGATCCTGACCGGAGGGGAAGTCAAGAGTTAGATGCTTAACTGATTAAGCCACCCAGGTGCCCCAAAGCTCTTTTATCTGAAACAACAACAACAAAAATACATTAAGTAAGATGTACACTATCATAAGAGTTTTGTGTTAAGTACATCTTTTTTTTTTTTTTTTTTAAAGATTTTATTTATTTGACAGAGAGAAACACAGCGAGAGAGGGAACACAAGCAGGGGGAGCGAGAGAGGGAGAAGCAGGCCTCCCGCCGAGCAGGGAGCCCGATGTGGGACTCGATCCCGGGTCTCCGGGATCATGACCTGAGCCGAAGGCAGTGGCTTAACCAACTGAGCCACCCAGGC